>JAULBS010077342.1:0-19903 GCA_032355785.1 Symmetromphalus regularis
AAAAACCTATCTGAAACGGAATTCCCTATTTTCTCCGAAAACATAATTACTTGTTTCCAAATAGCGCAGTTTATTAAATGGATTTTCCATCCGCATTTTGGAAACAAAAATAGTCAATAACTGACTACATTGATATCTGTATGTGTTACGCCAAATTAACCACTAGTCGATTTAAAGGAAAAAAAACGGACTTTTTAAAAAAAAAACATTTACTCTAATTCTCTGACAATTTATTTATAATATTCATAATAATTTAAAAAGATGAATTTTTTGTATGTAATCGATTCTAATTATATTTGGATATTTTCGCAAAAACCGAGAATTACCAAACTCAATGGTATTTTTGGAGTGCGATTATTCACGCTCCTTGGTCGAAATCTACGGGCGCGGTGGGGCGCGAGCCTTAAACGTGAAACCCTGGACTGTCTCCCACCGAATATGTGTAAAAATAACCAAATACTTAACATCAAACAGCCAATTATTAATAATTCAACATGCTCTAGCAGTGCCGTTAAACCCCCTCCTCCCCAAAAACACATATTTTATAAGTTTTCTTTAAAATAAACAATTTTCTTTTCTTAAGGACAAATGCTGGCTAATATAAAGTCAAAAATGGTACGCACGAGATGTGCGCTGGTTGGTTGGTTATGCTTATTTTTGAGCTTATATCCAATTAAGGTACAAGCACGCTGTCCTGGGCACACAGCTTGGCTTCCTGTGCTGTTTGTCCAGGATAGAGGTTAGTGTTAGTAGAAGACGAATCCCGCTACCACCAACCTAATGTGGCTACTCTTTCTGACAAGCAGCAAGGGATCTTTTATTTGCACTATTCCACAGACAGGATAGCACATACCATTGCATTTGATAAACCAGCTTACTTGGATTAGCTCGACAGACTCACAACAGCTTACTTGGATTAGCTCGACAGACTCACAACAGCGTACTTGGATTAGTTCGACAGACAACAGCTTACTTGGATTAGCTCGACAGACTCACAACAGCGTACTTGGATTAGCTCGACAGACAACAGCATACTTGGATTAGCTCGACACTCACAACAGCGTACTTGGATTAGCTCGACAGACAACAGCGTACTTTGATTGAGCTCGACACTCACAACAACGTACTTGGATCAGCTCTACAGACTCACAACAGCGTACTTGGATCAGCTCGACAGATTCACAACGGCGTACTTGGATTAGCTCAACACTCACAACAGCATACTTGGATCAGCTCGACACTCACAACAGCATACTTAGATCAGCTCGACAGACTCACAACAGCGTACTTGGATGAGTTCGACAGACTCACAACAGCATACTTGGATCAGCTCGACAGATTCACAATGGTGTACTTGGATTAGCTCGACACTCACAACGTACTTGGATTAGCTCTACAGACTCACAACAGCATACTTGGATCAGCTCGACAGATTCACAACAGCATACTTGGATTAGCTCGACAGACTCACAACAGCATACTTGGATTAGCTCGACACTCACAACAGCATACTTGGATCAGCTCTACAGACTCACAACAGCATACTTGGATTAGCTCGACAGACTCACAACAGCGTACTTGGATTAACTCGACAGACTCACAACAGCGTACTTGGATTAGCTCGACAGACTCACAATTTTAACATAGTGTGAGACATTTGTACACAGATCTAACAATAACTATAATTTCCGAAATCTAAAATTACAAATATAAAACAAAGCATATATAATAAAAAATAATTTTAATTTAATGGTGTTTTTATTTTTGTAAAAATTAAAAGAAATATTGAGAATGGCTGAATCTATTTGCTGGTCAGAGGTAAATAAAAAAAAACCTCTCTAAAAGAAAAAGTTTTTATGTATTTAACTTTCTTAATTTTTGGGGTCAGTTCACCTGTAAACCAAGTAATAAAAAGGCCTTGAAATGGGTCCCATGAAGTGCATTAGATGAGGGAGAGGCGAATCTTGACAACCAGCTAACACGTTAACTATCGGACACGAAACTCCCTCATACTCAGAAAACACTCCAAATTTCAGCCACTTTATTTTGTCACACAGTATGAAAATAGTTTTATACAGCTAAAAAAAAGTTAGCGGTTTTTAAAATTAGTTTTTCCCAAAAAATTGGGTAGGCCAAATCAGGAATGATTATTTTAGTTCATTTTTTATTTGTCATGTAATTTAATTTCTATGTTGAGGGCCCCCCGAACCTGAAGTGCCCTAGGTCCCCCAAAGTCTAAATCCGACCCGGCTGTGACATGTAGTTGCAGGAATTCAAATGAATTCTGGTACAATATGATGAAAAATGAGGAAGGTCGGGATATTTCAGTAAGGAGTTCCTTTCTTTGGAGTTTTCTTTTTCGTCTTCATTTTACTCTGAAAAAATAAAACATTTCACATAAAGAAATTTATATTTTCACGAATGTTCAACTTGTTGAATTAAACTGAAATTTCTAAACAAATATATTAAATGTATATCAACATTTACTTTGATATGATATCTCTAGATATAATTTTTCACTAAATATCATGACTAATTAAAATTACTCACTAGATATTCCTAACAACACCTAACAACAGATTTGAACCTACAATCTCTGAATATTTTTAATAAATAACTATTCACAATATATCTTCCAAATGCCGACAGACCTTTCAGCTTGGTCTACTGAAACAAGGCCATTTAGTTTTGAAAGTTTGATTTTAGGCTATTGTCAGTATCTGAGCGGGCAGACACAGAAGTTTATTAAAACTGTAGATGTGTTTGTATTTTGAAAAGATAAATAATGTTAAAATATGGAGAAAAGAGACTGCAGCATTAATATCCTAATAACTCATTTAATATCCTGATAACCCACTTAATATCCCGATAACCCATTTAATATCCCAATAACTCATTTAATATCCTGATATTCATTTAATATCCTGACAATCCACTTAATATTGTGATAACTCATTTAATATCCTGAAAACACATTTAATATCCTGACAATCCATTTAATATTCTGACCACATTTAATATCCTGACAATCCATTTAATATCCTGACAACTTATTTAATATCCTGACAACTCATTTAATATCCTGACAACTCATTTAATATCCTGACAACTCATTTAATATCCTGATAACCCATTTAATATCCTGACAACTCATTTAATAACCTGATAACCCATTTAATATCCTGATATCCCATTTAATATCCTTATAACTCATTTAATATCCGTATAACCCATTTAATATCCTGTAATTATTTCATCACTTTTTATTTAGGCTATCTAGCACTAGTCCACTAATAGCAAAAATATGTAACAAACAAAAGAATAAATTTTGTTTTAATCTGGTTAAATCTATGTGAGTAAAGTATAAAATAGCTGCAAGAGAGATAACTCTACCTTACTGACGGCCATCTTTGTTTCTGCTCCATCACCAAGTGACCACAAACACAACAATGAGTCTTCTCCACCCGTGACTAGTCTGTCCATCTGACAATGTAAATAAAGTAAATGTTATGTGAACAAAGGAAAACAGAAAAATCTGTTTATTTAACAACATCCCACACAACCTCTGATATATTATTTATGGATCAGCGGTTGGAATGGGAAATGGTTGTGTGAATACAACAATAAACAGAGATAAGTTAAATATGAAAGAACAATGTTAGAATATGAAGCACAATACATAACACTTATTTATATTGTGTATATTGTAATATACCAGAAGTATAATTTCTCTTGTTTTTAGAGAAGACCTCAGGGGAGAATGCTTCTGTATTGAGTTACATTAATTATATTTATTATTTTTTTAATGTACCACTAGAACACATTGATTTATTAATTATCTGCTATTGGATGTCAAACATTAATAATTTTGACATGTAGTCAAACGTGAGCCAGCCTCCAACAGGTTTTGAACCACTGTCTTCAGCTTTAGAGTCCGATGTTCTATCACTGGAGTACCAAGACTCACTTACTTTCTTTAAATAAATAAACAGTAATAATAATTATTATTGTTACCATTATTATTAATGTTGTGTTATTTTTAATAATTATTATTATAACAAACCTGTTAATTCCAATGACAGCAACAGACTGTTGCCTCATGGGAGAAAAAAAAAAGTTTTTTTTATTTAACAACGCCTCTAGAGCACATTGATTTATATTTTATCATCGGTTATTGGATGTCAATCATATGGTCATTCTGACATGTATTTAGAGGAAACCCGCTGCTACCACACAGGCTACGCTTTCCAATAAGCAGCAAGGGGTCTTTTATATGCACTGTCCCATAGACAGGACAGCACATACCACAGCCTTTGATAAACCATTTGTGGACCACTGGTTGGAATGGAAAATAGCCAAACTGCAAATGGGTCCACTGATTGACAAAACCCTTATAACCCTGTGAGCGGAGTCAATTTTTCTTATACCCCGTCTGTAATTTTCAACACTGCCACCCCAATTATATTAAAAACAAACTTCAATTAAGTATATTTACCGAGACAAATACCAATTAACTAACATTCTGTTGATATTTTACACATTAAAAAACACGAGTAGCGAATTCTATTTATCCTATTCACTTACAGTATTACAAAACAACATGTCTGCTGCATCGCCATCTTTATTATATCCATGACGTCATACATAAAAACATCATTACTAAATACGCAACAATTATCGGTGAAACCAGTGATCGACTGAACAATATTCCGAGTGTTATTCTCTTGCATTACTTTCATTAATTAACTATATAGTTTAAAATGTCGACAAGATAAATTCATTGTAGAAGCATTCGGCTTGGGGTAAAAGAACACACAGAGGGTGCATAAAAAGCCATATACCCCTGGCAATGCTTCTACATCTTATAATAATAACAAACCTGTGAATTCCAATGACAGCAACGGACTCTGTCGCGATGACCTCCAGAAAGTGACGTGACAGACTTTATGTCATCACTCGACAGATCGAGTACCCGTACTACACCACTGTCAAAATAAACATACAAGAAATTCAAACACTGAGGTAGGTGTTGTCCAGTTTATAGGAAAGTGTATATAAAATATCCCTTTAAGTCAATAGAAAAATGTAGTAAGTTTCCTTTGATGACTACATGTCAGAATAACAAAATATTTGACATCTTATAGCCACAGAGTAATAAATCATCTTCCACTCGGAGACCCTGTGAGACATTTTACAAATCGGGGACCCCCACATCTAGATTTACTCTGTTCTGTATGGTAGTTTGGTCTATTTTCCATTCCAACCAGTGATCCACAACTGGTTCGTCAAAGGCCGTAGCATGTGCTGTCCTGTCTGTGGAACAGTGTATATAAAAGATCCCTCACAGCTTATTGGAAAGAGTAGCCTATAGGGTGGCTGCAGGTTTCCTCTATATAAATATGTCAGAGTGACCATATGATTGACGTCCAATAGCCAATGATAAGATAAATATCAATGTTCTCTAGAGGTGTTATTCAATAAAAACAAACATTACTTTTTACTGTTCTGTCAGATTTTCTTTTGACTTCTCGGACTCCCAAAATGTTGGACACTATTTCTCCATAGCATTTATTTTGCTGTGGACTTTTTCTTAATTGCAGGGGTTGACAAAACTAACTTAGGTGCAAGGATCATTTCATAAATTGGGCCCTGTATTACTAAACATGTTGAACACTTTTCATTTTAATTTTATTTTAGAATAATAAATAAAACAGGCTTGTATGAGACATAAACAGAATTATTAATATTGGCAACTCAGTCTTATTTGACATTTTGTTTGTTTTAAAATAAAATATTACTAGCAACTCAGTCTGTTGTGATATTTCACCTGTTTGTTCCTGCAACAAGTAAAGGCACCGATTCCGAGTTAAGAGAAATACAGTCAATGAGGTAATCCACAGAACTGTCATCCTAGAAAGAAAGAACAAATATAGGAATGTATCATTATACTGTTGTAGTAACAGAAAATAACACAAACAAAATGGTGTCTGTAAGTATAACTACAATTTTGAATAATTATTCAGGGTTATTCAAAATTCAGAAAATATTCAACTTTGTACAAAACATACACATTTTCGACCCCTCAACCTACCAAAGGTTGATTTTAGTGGAGATTTTTATGAACATTTTAATGATTAATATAAATTTATGTGCTGGCTGTTAAACACCCCACTCACCACAAATTTGTTGTTTTTCAAATTATAATTTGGTCATAAACAACTTTAGACGACCCAAATCAAGTATTAAATTATTTTTTTCCTGTTTCCACACCTGAGATATGGATATTAATATAGCTCTAAATGCAAAAGGTATTGTCACAACCAGAAAAGAAATGTCATCGGTGACCTTACTGACGATAAGATAAATATGAAACCAACCAGCAACCTACCAACAGTGCGTCTTTGATATCACATCTTGAGTGAACACTGTCACCCTGAAAAAACAACAACAAATATTTTTGTTGGTTTTGTTTAATGACACAATAATAACAATTTAAACATCCGCTGGTATAATAAAGTCCAACATTACTGACAACTGTAATTTTCATGATTATGTACAGACTGGCAGAATAATATGTTTCATTATTGAGATTTATCTCCCCTTGAATAAGTAACTCTCCTACTTAACAAAAATCCTTGAATATATTTAACGACCCCCAACCCCAGCACAAAAGGAATCACTAGAGCTCCTTCTTTTATTAAACGTGAGCTAATGTATATCAAATATTTGGTAATTTTGATGTGTAGTCAAGTGTGAGTCAGCCTCCAGTTGGTTTTGAACTACGGTCTAGAATTTGAGTCCATTGTCCTACCACTGGACCACTGAGGTTCACAAATTAAAAGTATGGGGAGAGCTTTTTTTTTTATAATCAGTATGCTAGAAACATGTCAACAACCCATAGTGGCAGGAAGTTGCAGTTTTTACATGTTCTGGTTGGAAAACAACATTTTGGACTTGCTGATAGTTATGTCATTTTGCCCAACTTGAACAAATTTCCTATTTCAACTTTATTTCAAATTCAGAAAATGTTGTAACGACACTTAATTGGCATTGCTAAATAAAAAAATTCTGTGGAACTGCGACAGCAATTAAAAAAATACTACATGATATATTTTTGCAATGGCAGTACCAATTTTATGATGTGATTGCTGATGGTCACTGCGAATTTTGTGGGTTGTATATCAGGATAACATGTTGCTACACTTAGAAAATTACTTACCTCCAGTGAATCCCAGACATGAAAGGAACCAATATCAGTCAAACAATAGACACAGCTAAAGTCTGGTCCACACCATCCAATTCCATCCTGAAAAATATATATTTTTCATCGTGTATTCACCGCACTAGAAATTCAGATTATAGTACAACAGCATTTAATTGCTGTCGCAAAATCGTTTTACAACAATTTCAAGAAAAAGAAGCAAACTGCGTAATAAATTTAAACTCTGAACCAGTCTTCGGCTTGAGAGTCCGCTGTACTTTAGAATGAAAGAAGGGAATATTGGTTTATTTTCTTTTTCTTTTGTTTAACGACACCACTAGAGCACATTGATTTATTAATCATCTACTGTTTGATGTCAAACATTTTGTAATTTTTACATGTAGTCAAAGTGTGAGCTAGCCTCTGATGAGTTTTAAACCACTGTCCTCAGCTTGAATGTCCAAAGCCCTACCACCGGACCACTGAGGTTCACAAATGATTTAATAGTTTAATAATTAATCAGTATCCATTAGAATAAATTAAAATCTCTAGGTCTTCAGAGGAAACCTGCTGCATCCACATAAGTTACTCATTCTGATTAACAGCAAGTGATCTTTTATACAATTTCCTACAGAGAGAACAGCATATACCACAGCCTGTATTATAGACGTTGTGGACCACCGGCTGGAATGTGAAATATCTCACTGTATTTACAAAGAATACGTACAACCGATGATTCTGCATTGAGAGTCAACATCAGAGCGTTGTCCTCACACGTCTCGTTGAGATCAAACACGCACACAAGTCCATCTGTTGAGCAGGTTGATAGGCACTCAGGTTTGGTCGGGTGAAAACATACCTTAACGGGAAAAACAAATCTTAAATTATATATATCATAAAGTACATATATTCAGTAAAAGCATTACATATATTTTTCATTTAATTTTTGGGTACACTGTAAATAACCATGATATGTTGTTATCACAGCAGGTTACTCACAGGACTTTTGTTCAATAGGAGCATTACTTATTCGAGGTCACATAACCATGATTAGTCGTTACCACAACAGAAGTGCCTCACAGGCTTTTGTTTAATAGGAGAGTTACTTATTAAAAGGGAGATACAGGCCTAAAATTTTGGAAACTTTCAGGAGAATCCAAGAGGATTCTCATAAGAGCGAAAATCCTCTGAATCCAGATTTCATTTTGTAACATCTGCACATTTGAACTTTTTGCTGCTTGTTCATACAGTTATTATCACACTGCATTACCACATCTACAAAATTAGTTGATTAATAAAATTCAATTTTCAAATACAGTGAACGAGAAAGTGGAAGTGCTTGAAGTAATATAAATTTAGAAAACAAATGTATTATCAGTGTTATATGTGAAATGAACCCAGAATCCCTTTAGTTTTTCTGTTATACAAAGTGCTTTGGTACATCAAAACAGGTTAGAAATTGATAACAGACTAGTCTCGATAACCAAACTGTTCTCAATACTACATTGATTCAAATGTATGGCTTAGACAACTCATGTGATTAAATTATATGCGATCTGGATCATGCTATGCTTTTTAAGTTTAAAAATTCTGGGTGACACAGTACTTTGCTAATCTTTTAATCTGAATATGATTTCATTTCATCTGAAATATTTTACACGAATCTATTTGGATTCTGGCGTTTAATTCCCGCGCGAATCGGATTCGGTGATTCACGCGAAAGTTTAGCCCTGCTACTACATGTACTGATGATGTAGTTATCAAACACATGGTATTTTGCATCTCATGGTCTCCAGAGGAAACATACTGCTTGTCAACATTACATCAAACTCACCATGGCTCGGTGATTCAAAGCAAAAAAGACTTAAATGTTATACCACCACGAAATGAGTTTCAACTCGCAGTCCACTATCAGGGCTACAGACGAAAAAAAAGTCCTGAGGTACCATCTGGGTATATCATTCTTTTTTAAAATGTGAAGTCATCAAACCTTGTACTGTGTCACAGTTATTTTACTCTAAAATATCATTAAATATGTTTAAAGGTTTGAATAACTGACGATGAAAATAAGTCAACTTTTAAACTAGATATTCTCAAAATGGTCACTTTCCACTTCAAACATTCATAACTTCAAGACAAATTGCAGTAGAAACAAGTATAAAAATAAAGAGCGGAATATGAGCATTTTAAAAATGTCAATAACAAAAACTTGCAACCAACAGAGTTTGTGATGGCAGTCGGCAATGCTGCCGCAAAAGCTGCTGTATAAATGATTTGCAGCAGCATCGTACTGCCGTTGCAAATAATAAATGCAGTATGCTGCTTTACACAAAATTTCCATTGTAGTGTCATAAACAATAACATTTAGTGAAAGCATTTTAGTCCTGTCGTAAATGCAACTGAATTTTAAGGGCAGCATTAGTACTCTTTATGTCTTACATTTATTTTTAATTACGATGATTTAGCTTTTATTTATAATCCGATGTTGTGTTTATTAACTTGCAAGTATTTTCTTGTTTACAGGTAAAGGTAAATACGCAGGATGTAATCCAGTGTGCCCACGGCCAACGCCTGAGTGGCAGAAAGGGATTGGAGGATTCTTGGTGAAGGCGAAAAACAAAGATAAAGAAAACGTAGATGAGGAAGCTGGTGCTGCGTCGGACGATGTTGAATGTGTTGAAGAAACGTCAGGGTGAGCGTAGTTGAATTAAGTCACAAATCTCAAAGTATAGGCAGATATACGGGTGGGGGGTCTATAACCCTTCCATTAAACCACCCTTCCCATTATAATTGAGTTGTAAATAACAGGGTTCCGGCAGTCATTAAAAATCTGCAAAACTTTTGAAATCTTTAAAATACTTTTCAAGGGCCTTGGAAAATTTAGAAATTTTTGGGAAAAGTTATGGAAAAGTTTTGAAATTTCAACATCAGCCGAGATTTTTTTGATTAGTCTTATCAGAGCGCGAGCGATCACTTCTTTTTATGCATTAGGTTCCAGCAAACCATGTTTTTTCACCATTGAAAGTCTTTGATTTTTTATTAAAATAATAATAAACAAAAAAAAACAATGAACAAAACGCTTTGAACATATGTTAAACAGTATACTTAATTATAATAGAAACATCGATTAGAATATGGCTTTAGTCGAACAATTACAAACATTACTGATCAGTATGCAGGGGAATATTTCGAAATCTGAGGTAACCGAAAGTCGGGTGACATGGTTTTTACCTAGGTATCCCAAAATATGTAATAAATCTTCAACTATAATTGTCGGAGAATCTGACGCCAAAAAATATATTTTTAAAATCCGGTTTTCTCCATTAAATTGACTGGTGAAAATCGGAAATTCTGTATCAGATAGGTTTGTCTGTGTTTCCGTTATCGTGGAAAATCAGTGCCTCTACATAACATTTATTGATTTGCATAACAAGTTTAAAAAAATGGAAAAAACAACTTTAAAGTTAGTTTTAATAAATAAAACCATTGTCACTTTGCAGTAAAAAGGAACTAATAAATATACATAAAAATCAATTTATCAAAGTACACACCAAATTTATACCTCGAACAAGTGATATTTGATCATTCTCTGTAGTCTGCCAAAGATATCCAATTAATATTTATTGAAAGCGTCACAATTTCTGATTAACCACATTTAGAAGGAATTCTTTTTGGCGACATCTAACAACCAATTAGAATACATTACACTTCCCAGCATAAGTATTCTAACTGAACTGGTATTTGTAATTTATTTTACATGTAATTATAATTATACATGTCTGAAATCAGTCATGTTGTTTGTACTCTGAGGAAAGATGATATAGAAACTTTATTTAGCAAATTTTACATGAACGGTAAATCAGTTAAGTGAAATAAATTTGTATAACCGACGCATGAATGAAACTATCGTTCATGCAATTTGTGCAGTCCTGTCATACGTTTAAAAATATTTCTTTTTTCCTCAGGGCTTCTGGATCAAGTAAAGATAACTGAATATAATTACTGTTTGACATCCTGTCAGCAGACGCCTGTACAGAACAAAGACCTGGGTCTCTAGAAAGTACAACCAGCTGTTTCTATAGGGTTGATAGACTGTCAACCTGCGGAAAGATCTCGACCACTGCCAACATGTATATATTTTACATTTAACCGTCAACTGGTGTATGAATGAATGAATCAGTAAGAAGATTAAATAGAGAAGATTAAGGGGTAATCCATTTTTTTCAAAACATACTTTGGAGGAGTGTTTTACCGTTAAAAGGACATGTGCAGTTTTCAAAATAATTTTAAAAAATGACGATAATATTATTTCGGAATAATCTTCTTTTTTTTTTTCCTTTTCTATTTGTACACTTTTCGAGGGGTGGGGGGAGAGTGTCCAGAAAAAGAGTACATTTTGTATGCTCGTGAAAATTCTGGAAAAAATGGATGCCCCCTAAATAGTGTCTTCAGTTTAACGTATGAATGTGTTATTCTTGGTTATAAACAGAACAGTCGGCGAATGGTATTTGATGTTTGGAAATTATCATTTCGTGGAGTAAAGGAGTTTGTCTTGATTAGTGATTAACCCCATAAGTCGTGGAAGTACATTTTTCATGACTAACTGGAAAATATGTTTTAATTAATTTGCTCCTTAAATAAGTGTTCCTATGTATAATTATTGTACTCATGGTGTCTGCACGCACTCTTACCCTTCCAGTGGAACGCACTGTTAAGTTGTACACATTGTGACCAAAGGGGTTAATCAAAAAAAAAAAACCTGAAGAAATACATTGCATGGCTAGCTCTGCCATTTGCCAAAGACGAAATTTAAAAACATTTGGCAAATTTTAATGTAATCTGGCGAAATAATTTCTTTTAATAATAGTAATTTAAGGGCAGAATTTTTTTTGGATATTTTTATAGAAAATTTGGCGAATGTTACTGTTGTGCCAGAGCTAGTCCTGTTAAATTTTTGGCATTCACTTGTAAACATGGTCTAATTTTAATAAATTTAATTAATATAAGAATTTAAAAATGTCTTATTAAAATAGTTTTCACACATTATAAACACCTGAAAGTTTATTTTTATTAAATACTTGGTAAAACACTTTAGAGTTTTTAAAACCATATCTTGAACATTTTCTACATTTATACTAATTTGTTTTATTTAAATATGACAAAACTAATAGTGCTCATGAAATTGAATGTTAAAGGGGCATTCTCATAGTTTAACATGGTCACAATACTCAGAAATGTATTGCATTTTAAAGAATGTACCCTCAATTGCATCTACAGACCTCTTCACATAAGATTTTGGCATATGATGTGCAATATTCAGGTACTTTTTACAATTATATGCTGGTCTGGTAGAAATTATGTTTTTTTGTGGAGGGGGGAAATATTTTTTCGTTGCAATAGTTTTCCGTCTTAACACTCAGATAAGGGTATTTCTGGTGGGAAGACAGAAATGGCAGAGAAGCAGAAATTTACTCTTTTATTTTTGTTTTTGTTGTTGATTTTACTATTTCTTTTCTTTATTTTACTATTTTTCACCTTATGGGGTAAACAGGTTTACTATCAGTTCAAAACAAATTAGTCAGTTCAAAATAAATTACTATCAGTTAAAAACAAGGGAAGTGGGATGTAGCTCATACAGTAGCAGGTCAGCCTGTGGACCGGTCGGTCATTGGATCGATCCTTCTCAGTGGACTCATTTGCAGTTTTGGCTATTTTCCATTCCAACCAGTGATCCACAACAGGTTCTTCAAAGGTCTTGGTATGTGCTGTCCTGACAGTGCATATAAAATACCACTTGCTGGTTATTGGAAAAGAGTAGCCAATGTGGCAGCATCAGGTTTCCTCTAAATACATGTGTCAGAATGACCATATGATTTGACGAGACTTCCTAGTATGCATACTTTCCTTTTTGGTTGAGTATACAAATTAGTGTCAAAGCAGTCTACTTGTATGCTTAAAAAATACTTCATTTTGGAGAAGAATCTTTAGTATGGTTGCACCCCATTTTATTTTTGTGTAGTAATACAGGGGTTGAAATTCAGTGTTGGGGAGTACAGCATTTATTGCCTTGCATTCCTAAGAATCAATAGAGCCTCAAGGCAATTTAAAGACACATCAGGGGCACAACGGCAAACGTGACTTTCCTGTGGGGCAAGCAAGAAAAAAGGGCACATCAATATTTGCCTTCGTTAAAAGTGAAACTGGGAGGACATTGTGACATAGGGACAGGGCGGCACGGCAAATGCCTCAGTCTCAATGAAATTCGACCCCTGGTATTATACTTTGTGGATTTAATTAGGCCATTGTTTGTAGGGAGTTATTGATTTGAAATTATTAATCACTAATATATGTAAATATAGCAAAATGTGTCATTTGCAACTATGAGAGTGCACCTTTAATATTTTCCTGTGTTATTGCCTTGTGAATGTTTGTAAGAGTTATTGTTGAAAGATGTGATTCAGTCGTGTGAATGGCCGAAAGATGTGATTCAGTCGAGTGAATGGCGGAAAGTTTTGAAGTGTTTTTGTCACTGTATATACTGTCATTTCATTTGGTATTATATTCGAAGTTCCCTCATGCTAATGGTGCATTTTGTACAGAATAAAGTATTTTATTACAAATTCTGTTTTATTTCTTTTATCAGCTTTTGTTGTGTATAGTTAATGATAGTGGTGCAACGATACGGCCAAAACCATATTGCGATACTGCAAACCCATACAATATATAATGCAATATAGTTTGATTAATTACCAACATGTGATAAAATCAAATTTTGATACTATCATACTAATTACTAAACATCTCAGGCAGGCAGACCTGTACCAATTTCTGATGAAAAAAAAGACTATATAGACACAGTAGTTCAACTTCTATTTTTATAACTTGCCGTCTTAGTGATAGTTATAAGATGATGGATACTCATTAGGTAGATATATCGCAATACATGAAACCATATCACGGTATGTATTATATTTGGCAAGTATTGCAATATACTGGTATATCATTCCACCCATAGTTAACACAGACCTGTCTACCTTTCTGTTCTCTCCGTAATATTTCTGTCCATGGCATTATGGAGACATAATCAAATTTCAAGTCACCAGATTTATTTATTTATAAAAAAAAGAATTATTGCTAAAATTGTCAAGAGTTCGCTTATACCGAGAGCATTTGCATAACTTCTTGAATTAAAATTTAGTTGTCACGTGTCTCATTCCTGACGGACCCTTTCGATTTCTTGAGAAATCATGTTTATGGGCCCTAGGTTCCTGACAGGGCTTTTTATAGGTAGGCAGACCTGTTAACGACCACCAGCACAAAAAATAATAATTATCTATTAGGGGTTAGCTTTTGTTGTGTATCAGTTTAATATGAAAGAAAAGGTTTGTTGTAACCCCCAGCAGAAAAAAATAATTTTCTATTAGGGGTCAGCTTTTTTTTGTCAATTTAATATGAAAGAAAAAGTTTGTTGTAACACTACTTCAACACATTTATTCAGGTGCTATTTGCTGGTAAATATTTACAGCTCGTGGTCTACAGGAGAAACCAGTTACCACCACATAAAATAGTGTGTGCAAATATCATTTTGTGATGTTTTTTCATTGGGTATGCAAATATAATTATGTGACAACAATGTAGCTCAAATGGTAGAGTGTCCGCCTGTGAAGCTGTCTGTCGTTGGATCGATCCTTCACTATAGATCAATTTGAAGTTTGGGCTATTTTCCTTTCCAACCAGTATTCCACAACTGGTCCATCAAAGGCATGTGCTGTCCTGTGTGGGACAGTGCATATAAAAGACCCCTTGCTGCTTATCAGAAAGAGTAGCCTATGTGGCAGCAGCAGATTTCCTCTAAATAAATATGTCATGGACCATATGTTTGACGTCTAATAGTCGATGATAAGATTAAAAAATCAATGTGCTCTAGAGGCATCGTTAAATAAAACAAACTTTACTCGTTGTAACTCACCTGGGGAAAGCGTAGAGCACTGACAACTGCTCAAATATGACATTTGGAGAGTGAAAACTTCCAACAAAGATCACTGAAAACAGAAACATAACTTAAAGATTGTTTCCAAAAAACTTGCCACAAGATTCAATTTGCTAGCAGGCCAGGTCTGGGGGGAGGAGTGTGTGGGGTCGGGGGGGTAGTCAGGTGGACCAGTTGGCATGGGTCTACAATTTTGAGGGGACTACTCCCCCTGGTATTTAACACAGATTACAAAAATACTTAGTGAGCTGTCTAAAACGAGTGCCTTAATTAGGGACGGCATTATATAGAGAATATACGGTACATATAATTTGGTCATATCTAACATCAGACTTTAAACAAAAAATTAAATCTATAAAATAAAATAAAAAATATAAAATAATTGTTTTTTTAAATAAATAAATGAATAAAGAAAGAAAAAAAGAATTCTTACCATCTTTGCCTGCCATATATTTGACATCTTGTATAAATACATTGGGAAATCCGTCTGGGAATTTTCCCCACTCAATCGTCTTGCGGAATTCCACCATACGCTTAGAGGAAATGGAAATTGAACGTTCGGCTTTCTAAAACAAACAGTATGCAGGGAAATGTAATATCATGAATACAAGCACAACAGAGAAGAAACCTGCTGAAGTACAACTTACTAGGAAATATGTACTATGTAGGTATCAGGTAAATATAATATACTGTTGAGATTCTTTGACCTGCAAGTGTTTTTCTAACCACAACCCCCCCCCCCCCAATAATCATTCCAAAGCGGGATACATGTACGTTTAAATGCATACTCCCACGGACCCTTGACCTAATTAATTTCCAAACAAAGAATTAATTTTAAATATAAACATTTGATTTGTCCATAGAAATACTTCATTCAACTACTTACATAACCACCACATCTTGCTTATTATCAATATTTTAAAAATAATAATGAATTATGCTCACGGACAAATAAATCGAAAATAATAACGGTTTTTTTTCCGTTGAAGTGTGGCTTATATATTTTAAGTCACATAATGGGTATTCCCCCTTTAGCCATTATTTTAAAACTTGTAAATATTTTTGTAGCTGTAAAAATATTTCGTATCAATTTATTTCGTCCCACAATGAGATCCGAATTTGAAATTTTCAAATGTGAAAAAAAATTATCGAATCAACATGGAATTCCCTATACCATGGTTCAGTTAAAATGTCTTGCGTGATATGAAAACAAAATCTAGTCTAACAAATATAAGTAACTTTCATTTGTAATCAATATTTAGAGCACAAAGCTCCTTAAATTCCGTGGGACTATGCCTTTAAAAACTGGCAAGTGATGTTTTTTCAAGTTCTTCATAGGGTTTTTTTTTGTTTTTTTTCAGACCGTGTGGTTCAGTGTTCAGTTTGTATGGATGATTTCAAAGTGGACGAAGAAGTGAGAAAGCTACCTTGTGATCACCATTACCACAACGAGTGTATCGAGACGTGGCTCAAGTTGGTGAGTGATCCATCATGGATTGTGCAGACAAAAAGTGCCACATTATACTTGATACACTTCACTTTTTTTAAAGTGCGTGTTTATTTAAACCTCATTAAGATGTTAAGTGCATGTAGTATGTACTTCATTTATAGCCAGAATGTTGGGATTGTAGAAGTTGATGATGCTGGTAGATATTATAGAAAATGATTATATTGGTAAGGATTATAAAATGTGTTGGTGGGAATTATAGAAAATGATGTTGGTAGAGATTATAGAAGATGACGATGTTGATAGAGATTATTAAAATGATGTTGATAGGGATTATAAAAAATTATGTTGGTAGGGATTATAGAAAATGATGATGTTGGATTGGATTATAAAAATGATGTTGATAGGGATTATAGAAAATGATGATGTTGTTAGGGATTATAGAAAATGATGATGTTTGTAGGGATTATAGAAAATAATTATATTGGTAGAGATGATAGAAAATGATGATGTTGGTAGAGATTATAGAAAATTATGATGTTGGTAGGGATTATAGAAAGTTATGATGTTGGTAGAGATTATAGAAAATGATGTTGATAGGGATTATAGAAAATTATGATGTTTGTTGGGATTATAGAAAGTTATGATGTTGGTTGGGATTATAGAAAGTTATGATGTTGGTAGAGATTATAAAAAATGATGTTGATCGGGATTATAGAAAATTATGATGTTGGTAAAGATTATAAAAAATGATGTTGATAGGGATTATGGAAAATTATGATGTTGATAGAGATTATAAAAAAATGATGTTGATAGGGATTATAGAAAATTATGATGTTGGTAGAAGTTATAAAAGATGTTGGTAGAGATTGTAGAAAATGATGTTGGTGGGGATTATAGAAATGGATGATGTTTATAGGGATTATAGAAAAAGATGATGGTAGAGATCATTAAGTATGAAGATATAAGCAACTACAGAAGTGACAGCTTGTTTTTACTGGTGTAATATTAATTATAAATATTTTTAATTTCAGCATGGTACGTGTCCTGTTTGTAGGAAAGATTTAAATGGCGAGGATGCATATTCTAAAGACACAGATGCAATGGATGCATTTAGTGAAATAAATAGTGACAATTCCAATTCTGATGATGACTTCCATGAATTAAATTGTGACTAAACCATCAAGCCGATCCTGGTGCACAAATAGGTCACCTTGGATAACAGCTTATATTGAGAAAGTATATAAACAATGCACAGAAATATTTTCTCCTATCTTAATTCTGATTTGATGGTCACCACGGGTGTTGTGAATATCAAGTTACAAACATTGATCTGTGAGTGTCATGTGAATGTGTCGACATTATATAAGCCTCCGTCAGATTTGTAACTAACCCAGTTTACTGCTTTACCTTTAGTGTGAGGCTAACTAGCGCACTAGAAGTGTTGAACGTGTGCACTGTGGGATATCACTATGAAGTTTAATATTTCAGCCTTTTGCCAGTTCAGCTTAAGTTGACAATCTTTAGTCTTTTGTAGTGAAAATAACCGAATTTGACAGGTATGTGGAGAATTTATTTTAATGTAAATTTGGAGATTCCTTTGATTAAATTTTTTTTGGAAATTAAAAATAATTTACGTTAGGTTAACACAAATAAATTATTTTATTATGCTATTTTATTCCATGAGATTCTGATACATTTTAGTACTATTGTCATCTCTCTTTGTAACAGCATTTGTTATAAAAATGTTCAGGTATTTGGTCTGAATTTTAAATTTATTATTTTTATAACGAGGAATCACCTTTGCTGTTATGAGGAAAGTTGACAGTACTATATATTTTTATAACAATGGATTACTTAGGTATTGGTAAGGACTTACAAGGAATCACCTTTGCTGTTATGAGGAAAGTTGACAGTACTATATATTTTTTGTGCTGTGTTATTAAGTATTCCATTTTTAAGTTTGCTATGGAAGGCTGTTTTTACCATTTTAAAACTTGTTCAAATGGTTTGTATAAGTGTAGATATGAAATATTCAAAATTATTTCTCCCATGAGAGTATACAAAACATAAAGATCTACATTTAGGTTTGTTACAAAAGAAGGGGATAGGAGCAGTGTTGGTGGGTGTAATGTATTGCGACTGTATTAAAATACATTTAAAATGTGGGAAATTGAATATTTGTGTTAAAATAAATTTCAATTTGGGAAATCAGTTTTTTTTATTAAAATACAACAAAATGTGGGAAATTGATCATTTGTATTAAAATGCAATTAAATTTGGGAATTCGAACATCTCTGCAACAACTCTGATACATTTTCTTCCATCTGAATGTCATAAACAGGGTTTTGTTTAGAAGTGTATGAGTAGTGGGGGGCGGGGGGGAACTAAATCTGCTTTAGATTATGTGCAAAAATGACCAAATGTTTGACATCCAATGTGCTGTAATTGTGTTGTTAAACAAACAAACACAAAGAAAAACAAAACATGGCAAAGGGGATGGGTCTGGTAGGATTTTGTTAAATTAATTTCTTTATTACACTGACATAGTAAATTAATGGACAACAGAAATGATACCAAGGATAATTTAACAATAACTTTAAGGTGCCACACTAAACTTTGAAAATAACATTTTTGTATTTGCAAAATGTATGTGTAGTCGAGATAAAGGCCATAAATTTAATTTACTACACAGCGATGAAGACAAAATCTGCTGAAGCCTTAAACAAAATATCCTCCACAACTGGTTCATCAAAGGCCGTGGTATGTGCTGTCCTGTATATAAAAGACCCCTAGCTGCTTATTGGAAAGCGTAGCCTATGTGGTGGCAGCAGGTTTCCTTTAAACATATCTCAGAATGACCATATGATTGACTTCCATTAGCCGATGATGAAATAAAAATCAGTATGCTCTAGAGTCGTCGTTAAATAAAACAAACTTTACTTTTAAACAAAATATCCAAAATATTTTATTCTTATTTTTGTTATTGTTTTTTTTACCCGTTAGTTTATTTGAGATAATTGGCAATATAAATTGCCACATCAATTCTTTAAAGTGCCGGTTGAATCCATAATTGTTGACAATCATGGACAAAAACAAACAATTCTAAAATAGAATTTATTAAATTATTATATTAAGTGGCAGGCACATTTTTTCCTTAATTTTTTTTATATATGCAGCATAATCTCGATTTAATGCCAACCTCTCGTATCGCCAACTTTCTTCCAAGTACCATTTGTTTTCTTTGTTAATTCCCTCTATTTAG
>JAULBS010077353.1:0-19902 GCA_032355785.1 Symmetromphalus regularis
TACATACATATATATACATACATACATACATACACACACACACACATACATACATACATATACATACATACATACATATACATACATACATATACATACATACATACATATACATACATACATACATATACATACATACATACATATACATACATATATATATATATATATATATATACACACAAGTATATAATGTAGCAGCCTGGTTTCCGGTATTACTCCAGTAACAATCAACTGCAAGGGTTCGGGATGACAACTTTATTTCATCATTATTATCATCATAACAATTAGAATTATAGAATAAGAACCCTGAAATAAAATAAAACAATATAAATATGTGTACACCAATGAAATCCATGTACATTTATCATTAGTTCAACCATCATACAAAATTAACTACTAGTATCATGGAAACATGTACACCACATGCATATATACATACAATCAATATTCATAATAAATAGACCTACTATATTTAATAATTTGTGTCATTTGACATAATTTCCTATATCAAATATGCAACTCATGAAATATATTTTTTCTGTATATGTTATATGTGCATACACATTAATAAAATCACAAATATCATCAATGAACATTATTACACATAACCATAATAATAAATTATGTTATCATATTAACATATTCATAAATATATAAACACCATATACAAGTACAAACAACACATACCACATATATGGGATATGGGTCCTACATCAAGGTCATTGTCAATATTTTACACCATCAATCTGCTTAGGTCCTAAAAAGAAATAATTTCATAAACCCAATGCAGATGTCAAACTATATATGAAACCTACATTATGTATACACTTCAATTTAATAAATAGAGAAATAAAACAAACTCTTCACTCTGCGTTCACATTACCTCACATTCATTACATTACATTATGAAATAAAACTTTCACACAGTTTATAATGCTTATGATTAAAACATTATGCATTAGTTTAAATTTATACAACTATTATTATTGTATTAATATTACTCTTACTTTTTAATATTTCACATCATTAATCTTAGTTTAGACTAACACAGTTCACTAATAATTTATAACCTAAGTTACTAATAATATTTATTACTAATTAGTTTATGTTTATTTACTAATTAGTTTATATTTTGTATTAAGAGTAACTATTTAGTTTACTAAGAATAACTATTTAATTTACTAACCTTTCAAATCTTAAATTTTCTTTCTTCAAGACCATTAAGAAACACGTTGTCCATCTACCGTCTGTGCAAAGAGTGTCTAAAGTCAAGGTCAAATGAATAAAAGAAAGCATGCAAGCCAGTGCGTGATTAGTGCTCATGCATGTGCTTGTTAATCCTAGACTTGCCTAGAGTCAGTTTGATAAAACCAGATAAAATTACATATATATAGACTTGCTAATAATATATATACACATATATATACTCAACCAGAAAAGAAAATATGCATGTAATCAACAGTCATTTATTTCATAAACTAGAAAACATTCTTGGCAGATATTAGATAACCTACTTAGGAGCAGGTGTGTGTGTTCATGCATTAATATCACAAACTGCGCACGTTTTTGCTGCCAATGGACCGTTATTGTGACAATTAAAACATATTGAATATTTCAACATGCAAACTAAGAACTCTAGTCGTTTACCAATCTTGAGTGTGTGAATGTAAGACCTTTCAAGTCTGAAAAAAATAGAATTAAAGTTTTTCACACATTTTATGTTAATTTTATGCTGAACATTATGTTAAACTATTGCAGCTTAAAAGTGAATATCTACACTGGATACGGCCAGGTCGTAGTTGATAATAAAATACTTAGTAGACGTATGCATTGGTCTATAAAAATTAAATATATAAAATTTGATTGTCAAATTTTCTTTGATAACAAATGGGACTTGGTTGCTTCAAGTGTAGAAGTCATTTCGGCGAACTGCAGATGAAAGAGCCACATCACATGCAGATTCTCCGGCGAGGAACTGGAGATGAAAGAGTCACACCACATTGTCCGCATCCAGTGACGATGCATCCGTGGCAAACCGCAAATAAAAGAGACACGCCACTGTGCCCGCATCCAGTGACGATGCATCCGTGGCAAACCACAAATGAAAAAGCTGCGCCACTGTGTTCGCATCCCGTGACGATGCATCCGTGGCAAACCACAAATGAAAGAGCTACGCCACTGTGTTCGCATCCAGTGACGATGCATCCGTGGCAAACCACAAATGAAAGAGCAACGCCACTGTGCCCGCATCCAGTGACGATGCATCCGTGGCAAACCACAAATGAAAGAGCTACGCCACTGCTCCCGCATCCAGTGACAATGCATCCGTGGCAAACCACAAATTAAAGAGCTACGCCACTGCGCCCGCATCCAGTGACGATGCATCCGTGGCAAACCACAAATGAAAGAGCTACGCCACTGTGCCCGCATCCAGTGACGATGCATCCGTGGCAAACCGCAGATGAAAGAGCCACATCACTATACCCGCATCCAGTGTAGATTCCCCTGCGATGAGCTGTAGATGAAAGAGCCAGACAACTCTACCCGATTCCAGTTTATATTCCCCTGCGATGAGCTGTTGATGAAAGAGCCACACCGCTCTACCCGATTTCAGCGTATATTCCCCTGCGATGAGCTGTAGATGAAAGAGACACACCACTCTACCCGATTCCAGTGTATATTCCCCTGCGATGAGCTGTAGATGAAAGAGCCAGACCACTCTACCCGATTCCAGTGTATATTCCCCTGTGATGAGCTGTAGATGAAAGAGCCAGACCACTCTACCCGATTCCAGTGTAGATTCCCCTGCGATGAGCTGTAGATGAACGAGCCACACCACTCTACCCGATTCCAGTGTATATTCCCCTGCGATGAGCTGTAGATGAACGAGCCACACCACTCTACCCGATTCCAGTTTATATTCCCCTGCGATGAGCTGTAGATGAAAGAGCCACACCACTCTACCTGATTCCAGTGTATATTCCCCTGTGGCAAACCGCAGATGAAAGAGCTACATCATTCTACACGCATCGAGTGGATATAAATTATTCTAATCTCGATAACCTTAATGAATAACATATAATTAATGTGTGACATTTTCTACATGAATGTGACGTTGTAGTCACAACGGTACGAAGAGAGGGGATAATAGGGAGGGGTCTAAAAAGGAGTCGAGGTACCACTTCGATAATATCCTTGGCGATGTTAGCCCCAGTGCCATCATAAAAAGGTAAAACGACCCGAATATTCTTAATTTTAGGTATCTTACTGTAACATTATCTGTAAACCCTAGCACCTTTCTGTGTTATTCTAATTCCTCTTTCTTTATAATATGTTTTACTAAATGGTTAGTGTAACGTTAGTGTCCTAGATGACCGCAATAAATTGCTATTTCGATATTGTTTTGTCAGATGACGGCCAAAGTAATTACGGACTGTTTACTGGCATCTGTCCATTCAACCATTGATTTACTGGGTGACGAATAATCTCGTGTAAATATCGACCACTTGGCTTTACATTTCACTTGGGTTTGACAGTCCAGTTTCCCTGTATACTCTGACGTAGGCTGTCAGGTGACCTCTATACATAGATATTGACGCATTCACGTTGTTGATGTGCTTGCATTTCACTCACGAAACCCCATTATAAATTATACCGTCAGGTACAGTGTTAAACGAAACAAGTTGAATTTACGAGATTGCTGTTGGATTAAAGAAAGAGAAGATTGTGTAATGTAAGCTGAATTCATTGTAATATTTACTGTATACGTATACGTGAAAATTCACTTTAATGTATTCTGAATGTTTCGTTTAGATTCCTACATTTGTGTGCATTGTAAATATGTCTTCCGATAATGCGTGTTATTATAAATAATTTATATATCTTCCTGTAAACTTCCCTGTCACATACCTATTGTATTATACATGTTCCTCTTATCCCATTGCAGAACGGCCTGAGCGTAATAATCTAATTTCTAATCTAATCTAATTTGATATGATATGATTTAATCTGATATAATCTACTCTAATATACTCTAACCTAATCTAATCTGATCTGATCTGATCTAATATAATCAGATCAGATCTGATTTAATCTACTATAATCTGATCTAATATAATCTGATCTGATCTGATCTGATTTAATCTTGTCTAATACACTCTAATGTACTCTAATCTAATCTGATCTGATCAATGTAATCTGATCTGATCTGATTTAATCTTATCTAATATACTCTAATCTGATCTGATCTAATTTAGTCTGATCTGATCTGATCTGATGTAATCTTATCTAATCTACTCTACTCTAATATACTATAATCTAATTTCATCTGAGCTGATCTGATTTAATCTTATCTAATCGACTCTAATCTTCTCTTCTTTTGTCTTCTCTTCACTTCTCTTCTCTAATGATATAATTATGCTTATGATGAACGTACATTCAAACTTGTTACAATATCAAAGTACATGTATTTTATTTTACAGGCCTTACTGCAAATATGTTGATTAAAAATAAAATGATTTCATTCAAAATTATGGTGAAACTATTTCATTTTGATCGTAGCTGTTTATGCATACACATTGAACGTACTATTAATTATTTTAAATATATTACAATAAGTTGCTAAAATAAAATTGTTTAACCGCGAACATGTTTGTGATCACCTGTGAAGAATACATAGGTACAGTCAATATGAATTATCATTAAAACATTTTTTTTTATATTGAGAGTCACATAAACTCCGAACTTCTTCGATACTTTCTGCATCCGACGATGAAGAACACTCCCTCGTAAACATGATTTTTGAATGTGATGAAACTTTATTTCTTTCCTTTGTGTGGAAATGTAATATTTTTGAAGAGCTCAACTGCAAAAGGGCTTAGTAGTGATACACCCTTGTCAACATGACAAATCTAATGAGTTTCAAAACAGAATACACCCTCAGTGACAGACCACTGAATGTTCATTAATTTGTGCAAAAGGCATTACGTCTTTTTCAGTTTATTGGGTTTTCTTTTAAATTGTTAAATAGTTTGTAAGCCCTTTCGCAAATTAGCTCTTCATTTGATGAATGATGATAATTATATTGAACATCTATTTGACTTCCATCTGAAGAAACTATTGTGTGTTATTGATTAGATATGTGAGACAATATTAATTTCTGAAATGTGACATTAACTGAAACATGTATTGTTCATCACACAGACCAAGCTATATTTGAACAATCAAATGAAGTCAGACGTACATTCCGCACGACTTCACGTATAGCTATATAAATATTTAAACACTTAGACTGATGACCACTGTGTTTAGATGTAGCCTAGCTTACACGTGTAACATATGTTAAATAGTGAAACATGCTGTGTATTGGATTGGATATTGCATATAGGCGTGATGTCAGACGTACCAAGATAGTCACCATTATTAGTGGGTCTCATGCTCAAATTCAGATTTCTGCGAATTATATGGAGATGTATCAAAGAGGTTAATAATATAGTTAGCAAATGTTTTGTTAAAAACAAATTGTTTTGCCATGCGTACATTATTTTTATTTTTACCTTATAATACCTCTAAATTTATTATTTCTTTGTAAAAGGGTAATGTTTTTTTTGCTTAACGGAATGAAGGATGAGTATATATTTTGACGTCAAATTTTAAATATCACAGTGGCTAAATTATTACAATTTCCTAAATGTAATCAAATATATTTTCCTCAACAGAGGATCGTTTTAATTTTTATCGACACCTATACATTATTCTACTACGTTTTTTCAAGGCACAAAATAACCGAAGTGCGAGTCAAAATTATCTGTTGAAAGCAAAATGCGAAACATCACCTTTTCTGTGAACCAATGGTACCTGGTACACATCTGTCGATATCTTTATTGAATTGTACTCTAATGTACTCTCACAAAGCTTGCTAGAAGTAGCCCGCGAATTGTTGAAATTATTGCTATACGTTTTTCCAAAATTGTTAACTATTTTTTAACATTGGTTAGCAATTTGCTAGTTAAGTGAAAACAATTATTTTGAGCCTTGGTTTTACCAGTTAGAAAATGTTTCACTTGACCTGAGTGATATACTGTATTAACCAAAGTAAAGTTTGTTTGTTTTAACGACGCCTCTAGATTTTTATCTTATCATTGGGTATAGGACTTCAACTATATGGTCATTGTGACATATTTCTTTAGAGCAAACCTACTACCGCAGCAAGGAATCCATTATATGCACTGTACCACAGACAGGACAGCACATACCACGGCCTGTGATTAACAACTTGTGGATCACTGGTTGGGACGGAAAATAACCCAAATTACAAATGGTTCCTCTGTTAAAGATCGATCCGACCCGTATTAACAAAGTCAACCATCAAAACTACCATAGAACGGACATTTTGATACGATATTTCAACATGTACAGATGTGTCAAAATTGTCATCAGATGTATTTACTTGTTTTAAGTTAGTAATGTCGCCAAGGTTTGCCTTATTGAATGGTGATGTTCTCCCAAACACTTTTCAATATGAAACATTGCCCTTAGGGAACTATACTGCAATAAATGTATTGTTGTGGACCTGCATGTTCGTTTTGGTTTTTGGTTACTGCTATATTAAAAAGGTTTCTGGAGATGCTTCCTGATTAGACCACTGGTAATTTTAGTGATACAGAAATAGTAAGAAAACTTATATGTATACTGTTTCTGTGAAATACCTGTTCAAGCATGCTCCCCAGAATTAATTCATGAGATACACATCATAAAAAAATATTGTATTGTTAAGTGAATTGTTTTCATCCCTAAATGGTCTCCAAAAATTATAAACATTATCAGAGCGTTGTGGAGTCATTTACTTTGAAACTGTTTACAAGATAAATAATGGCTCTGAGTCGAAAATGTCGATACCAGACAGACATATATTTTATTTACGTCTCACGTTGTGCACAACATAACAATACAACAGAAATAAAAACACATAAAAATACACAATTCATTCCTTATGGAATTATCAGAGACTATACTGTATATATTAAAGTATAGAAGTATCAAACCTAAAAGAAAACATATTATAAATATTAAGACTACATACTATACATTATAAAATTATATAAGTATTAAACCTAGAAATATTAAAACACAATCAATAATTATAATAGGCATATGTACAAGCTACCATAAAATCATTCATATATACAGTCTCTTCTTCTTTGTAAAATATAAAAATATAAAAACACATTTTTTGGTCGTTATCTTGTCAATTAGAATTTGAGTCACCTCGGCTGAGAAAAAAAACTGTTATATACAAACAATTATAAAGTAAACAAGAATTTGAAATAATACATGCTATAAAGAAATACTTAATTTCAGTGAAAAATCACTTTAGCTTGATGCACAAGACAAAATATTATTTACACCTGTATTTATTCTCGAAATATGCAGCAATATATAAAGTGTTTTGCAAAAAACGTTTACTATCAGTACTATAAATCTGAGGGGTCTCCCTTCTTCTTCTCAGGTTCACCTTTTCATTCTTCTTCTATACCTTCTTTTTTTAATTCGCTTTCCTCATTATTACCCCACCTCAAGGAAATGTACAAAATAGGCTATGGAGAGTGGGCGAAAATTTATTTACGTTTTTCTGAATGTTTACGTTTTTTTATTTTTTATTTAAATAATAGCATTGTTATTAAGGATTAAGGTTCATACCTAGCGGTATTACAATCAGTGAAAGCCTGTTCAGTTAATTTTGAAATGCGCTGTAGCGGATCCCGAGGGAGTCCAGGGGTCCGGACAACCCCCTTTTCTGGAATTTTTTTTTTGGTGTTTTTTACATATATTTTCCGTGTGGCAGGACGTAACAATTAACCATTTTTACCAAGTCCTATTCAAACATAAAATGTGGACCCCCCCTTTTAGAAATCCTGTATCCGCGCCTGATGCGGATTACTGGATACAAATAACTATCTTAATTAATCTTTATATTGTGTGGATTAAAGATTTTAAAAATTATTTATTGTTGGACTGGTAATTATTTATTATTTTAACAAAAAAATATGTATTTACCTGACTAAAACTTATGAAACTATATAATTATCACGAACTCTGTGATACGTAGCGGAATTGCGTGATGTTTCTCTAGTTAATTATAGATTGCTAATAGCATTCAAGTCACGTTTCTCTTTCATTTCGTGATTACTGCAGTTCCTTGTACAATACAATCCTGGCAGAGAATTTTGTATCCACACACATTCTAAAGACAAGTCATACAACACATATTTTAGTTGAATAGAGCTTCAGAAATAGGATCCACCTTAAATTTGGTTATACAAATAATTTAGTATTCATCACTAACATGGAAGAAGATATGGTAATTATTAATATATGTTCCCGATATATGTTAAGCATTAATGTATTCTCCCTGGTATTTCAGCACGAATTGGTGTTTCTATTGAAAGGGGGTATATGAAATTGTTAATGGCTGTTACGAAGGTACGTTGGCTACAGAACAAAGGATGCCATGAATGAATGAGCGATTTCAGTGCTATCTAAAACTTCGAGAAGGCGTAAAGCAATCTTATGATGACCCTTTCCTTTCAGTAAATACAAACATGTTGTTGACGTGTCAAGCGATACTTATATGATCAACACTAGTCTATAAGACCACACTCGTTTGACGTCTTCAGGTGGATATAGGGGACTACGCCAACGATAAATACCCTTATAGGAGTACGACACTTACAATATTTTACTTAGTAAACAAGGATACGTTAGAGCTAAGAGAAACTGTGGTTAACCATTCGGATTATTTCACCACATAAAGGTCAGTTCAAATAAGTAGGTAGTCTCAGTAAAATGCAGGGTAGAGAATGTTTAATAGGCCATTGGTTCACAACTGGTTTATCAAAGGCCGTTGTATGTGCTATTCTGTATGTGGGTTAGTGCATATAAAAGACCCCTTACTTCTTATCGTTAAAAGTAGCTGCATTAGTGTGGCGGCAGCAGGTTTCGTCTTTCCAACTGCCACTAACCTCTGCCCTGGACTGACAGCACAGGAAGCTGAACTGTTTGTCAAGGACAGTGTGCTTGGTGCTTAATTGGATATAAGCACGAAAATAAATACAACCAACATTGGCATAGCGTGGGTCTTTTTTCTAGTGAGGCAAACTTCGACAAAGGTTTTTATTTCTCGTATTTTAATCAACTTTTATATTAATCACATTAATTTTTTTTTCTGCAAAAGATCTAGTGAGGCAGTTGCCACATTGCCTCAATGGAAGCTACACCACTGTCCAACCATGTTTAATATCAATTCAGCACGTTGATGTTTAATCAATATCTGCTATGTGTTAAACATGACAGAACTTTCCTCACTCTTTACATCCTTCGAGTATTACGCACTCAATACAAATGTCAAGTTCGGGGATCTGCTTGATGAAAAGCACCCCATCTCTTCTCTGTTAGTTATGCAAATAAACTCTATATACATAGATGATACTATAAACTTTTAGAATGCCATTCAAAATGTTATAATATAATATTAACGTTTTTATTTTCTATTTTTAATAGTTTGAACATGTCTTCATTTTTAACATTATTTTTTTAATCTTTTGTTTATATTATTTAGTTATTTATTTTAATTTTATTTATTGTTTAATATTTTTTTATTTATAATTATTATTTATTATTAATTATTATTATATAATTATATTTATTAAGGACACAAATCATGTGCACATCTGCATTCAACTTATATCCTTGTTCCTAAACCTAGCTTTGTTTGCTATGATATTCTTCCTTGTAATATGATTTCCCGAATCGTCATATTAAACATACAGGATGTATATTAAATCATATTGTTATTCAAACAGTTATAACAAATGGATTAATCTTTCACCCCATTCATGACACCACATACATAAATCATTCTGGTATCGTCTGATATCCTGGGGTGTCTCATAAAAAAAATAAACCCGTCAGTGTTTGCACTACAAAAAGAGATCAATGTCAAATCTGTTCAGGTGATCGCGAAAAGGTCATATCCTGTGTCTCATGTGGTAACCGTCATTAGTATAATCCATTATTGTCAGTGGAATCTAAGACAACAAAAGTGGTTTATTGCTCAAAACCGTAACCATGCTTAATGCAGATTCAAAGGAAGTTTAAGTAAAATCGTCTGTGTTTATGAATCACTATCAAAAACAGCGGTGAAGCCAGGTGTTCGTAAAGGTGTTCTTAGTAAAACAATATCCCATTTCAGGGGGGCTGGGGGGTCAGCAGCTACCCAATAATTTCCATAAATATGTTTCTTATTCATTGTTGAATTATTCACTGGGAAATTCTGATGTTCAGAACTTGTACTTAAATTATAACAAGACACTTAAGTAGACGAAGAACATGATACTGGAATACCCTCTATAGTTAGTTATTATGTATGTATTGTGTAAGGTTAAATAAACGAACTTATAAATATGTATTACAATTAACACAGAACGCTGGTTGAAAAAGTGTACATCGCCTTTCTTAAAATCACTTATTGAGATCAACATTTCATCACTGCCTTGAGAAACACTAACGTCACCATTAACCAAGACTAGCTGTTAGGTTGGAACTAACCCTGTTTCAAAATGGTCGCGATTGTCCAGCAATGACAAAGCAAGTTTATTCTAAGGTTTCTAAGCACATACATTGAAGTGAGCCCAGTACAAAAAGGTGTGTGTGGCATGTACGTATAATTAATAGATCTGTTTCTTTGAAATAGCGTTTCGGACTGGTTGTGTAGATCAATACCAAAGGAAATGAAATCACGAGCACCAACATCACGTAGGTAACTGGTAAACACAGGTAAATAAGAGGTATTTATAACATACCAATATGTGTGTTAGTCACGATTATACAGTAAAAATAGACACGTATCTATACCCGAATAATGGTCTCAGAATCATGAGATATTACAGCCAGCCTGAGTCACATCCTATGTCATAAATCTACATAATAAATTATATCTAGCCATCTTAAGGAAACATGTTGAAAATTCTGTATAGTAAAGCAGGTATGTTTTAATGTGGAAATTTCAGTACAGAAAATTTCAGAACTGTACAGTTTTCTAAATCAACAACATAACTAGAAGTGAAGAGATAGAGAGAGAGAGAGAGAAAGAGAGAGAGACAGAAAGAGAGAGAGAATTGCTGTAGTAAGGGGGAGCATAACAAGCCCGTACCCAGGGGTGTTCGTAGGGTTCAAACGAACCCCCTTTTTTGAAGTGCCCTTTCAAACTAGGCTAGAGCCCCCACCCCCCCCCCCCCCCATCCCAGCTTTTTGAAAAGTTATTTGGTTTTGGTTGACATATTTAACTGTAATCATTAATAAAACAAATGACGGAAAGCACATAAAAAAATATAATTCCCAAATTGGTTATTGGTGCGTGACCCATGGTTTTTCTGTATTGTTATTAAAAAATCTCAAATAATTGCCTATTTTTCTTACATATTTATTGCCCTATGAAATCAATTAAATAAGGCCTGTAACTGTCACAAATGCTGGGGCTCCAAGGGGGCTTAGCCCCCTTAACCCCCACCAGGGGCTTTGGCCCTGGACCTCACCGGGAGGCCTAGGATTGCATAACCTCGTATCCACTTCAAACTCAGCGTTTCGTGCCTATATTACGGTTAGGAGGACTGCCACCAATTCCTTTCACGCACATTTTAAAGTATTTCTCTATGGAAATAACATTACGCGTGTTCTTGTTTGTTTTGTTTTTTTTGTGTGTTTTTTTTGTATTGCATTGCTTTGTGTGGACATTATAAACGTAATTGTACCTTTAAAACTGCTTCACTGTAACACTCCTTTGATCGGATCTGACCCCCAGTAGCCGATTTTTATTATTTTTTGTTCTGGGGTTGTTAAACAACCATATCTTTGATAGACGACGCTCCCTCTTCAGCGGACCTCTTTGCAAACAGGCACTGATTAACCAAGTATCGGGATGTCGGTTCATAAACATTCCTTTCCTTTCTGTTAAAGCTGTGACATTCAAGACATTATTTATTGACAGACATTATCCGTAGGTGGAATATGGGCATGTTAACAAAGGATTAAATCAGGCGTAAAATATTGAGATATCGATAGGCCATCACAGCCTGGTGTGTGTTGACGCGTGGATCTCCTACTGCTTTCATCGCTTCCAGTTATACTGCACAACTTAACATCGTCTGACAATAACAGATTTATAATTCTACAGCCGTTTTGTTTACATGCTTGTGGTTCGTATAGAACGTGTTATATAGCACTTCATTTACAGACGAGAAAATGGTGTGTTTGTCTGTACATAGAACTCGTTTAAGGGTCGTATAAAAGATGTGATTGTTGCATTGTTATATACTACGAAATTTCTGTTTATATTTTCAGAGGTAGCGGGATGTAGCTCAAACAGTAGAGTGTCCGTCTGTGAAGCGGTCGGTCATCGGATCGATCCTTCTCAGTAGACCCATTTGCAGTTTGGGCTATTTTCCGTTCCAACCAGTGATCCACGACTGGTTCATCAAAGACCGTGTTATGTGCTGTCGCGTATGTGGGAAAGTGTATATAAAAGACCCTTTGCTGCTTATCGGAAAGAGTAGCCTATAATATATGGCGGCAGCGGGTTTCCTGTAAACATATATGATTGACGTCCAATAGCCGACGAAAAGATAAAAAAAATCAATGTGCTCTAGAGGCGTTGTTAAATAAAACAAACATTACTTTTACAAATGAGAAAATGGTGTATTTGTCTGTAAATAGAACTCGTTTAAAGGTCGAATAAAATATATAATTGTTGCATTGTTATGTACAACGGTATTTCTGTTTACATTTTCAGAAGTGAAATAACGTTTCGGGGTCGTATTATAATATTCAATTGTTGAAATAAGCTTCTTCTTTTTTGTCTTTTCAAACAGAACTCTGCGAGGACGAATAACGATAATTAATTGTTTGACTAGTTTGTTTATTTTGTTCCTGGATTATATTTTCAGATAGAACTGGTATGATGGATGTATAGAACTATTTAATTGCAGGGGCGTTGAAGCGTGAGGACGGGGAGGGGGACCTGAAGGCCCTCCAATAATTCCAATAAATATGTTTTTTTATTAATAGTTGAATTATTCATCGGCAAATTCTGATGTTCAGAAATGGGAGCAGCTCCACATCCCATATGAATTTCGTTCCAACGCCCCAGAATTGTTGGATTGTTACAAGATAGTTTGTGTATATTTTCAGATATAATTCATAGAAGATCGTATTGAAATAGTGAATTATTGCATACTATTTTCATTGAGAACTACGTGGGTCGTACAAAAATATTTAATAACGGCATCATTACAAATTTACTACTTTCTATATTTTCAGACAGAACTAGATTAGGGATTAATTAGAAAGATTTACTTACTGGATTGGTACCAACTACGACAGCAACATGGACTGCATGTCTAACTGTGGACGGATCATCATCGTGATCATCAACTTCATTCTCTCGGTAAGTGATGAATAGCCAATGTGTGTCTTTGTGTGTCCATTCCAAACCTGGGCTAGGTTTCACAAAGCTATAGTAGTGACAGAAGCAAGGAGGAAATTACAACAGACACAATTTAATTACATGCAGATAGTCCGAGGATTATCTGCCGGAGCGGGTACTACGCAGGAAATTACGGTACTCAACCAAAACAAGAAAGTATGCATGAAATCAGTACTCATTTATTTCATAAACTAGACCTGTGCGCGTGTGTGTGTGTGTGTGTGTGTGTGTGTAGTAATATCACAAATGGCGCACGCGTTTGTTACTAATGGACCATTACTGTGTCCAGCGACGTGCAGAGGTTTTGATGAGTCACTGGGCCAGCTCCATGATTGTATGCGTCCAAGACTCAAGTATATGGCCCAATTTTAATTTCAGTCTTTGACTGGATACCCCATGAAATGGATGCTCGAGGCTGTCGCCTCCTCTGTCCTCCTTTCTGCACGCCACTGACTGTCCACCCCATGAAACAAAAATATTTAAAATACATACTTTATTTTTTAGTTGAGTATATAATCGTCACAACGTATTTGGACTGAACTACATGTATTCTGTTGAATATTTTTTAAACAGCAATTTGGATATCAAACTGTAGACGCTTTCTCTCTGGCTGTTGACACTTTCATTAAATATTTTGTCCAGCAGATCAATATTTGACCAACTTTAATATGTGTATATATATATATATGTATATTCATTTGTCAAATAACATACTCAACTGATATGAACAGCATACGTATTCTTATTAACAATGTGTGGTATAGTAAAGAAAATTGCAACTTTAGGTAATTAGCTGACATTTAAATATAATATTATGATGTTAATATATGAACTGCATATGATGCTCCGGTAATTCGACATTGTTTTATCAATAATTACCAACAAAGGCGGAATAAATATGACATTAAAAGGACTTTTTCTTTCAACATGAGCAGCGAATTGATTCCGGTGCAGATAAGCTAATATTATTGTATAATGTACAGTGAATAAAGACATGACCGATTTAACCAGTGTTTATAAACATCCGTTTCTAATGTGGTTCACATGAGTCTATATATTTATTTATAACATTAATATACACTGTATGATGACACTACAATAGAACGTCCACAAAGAGGAAACTATAACAGATAAAGAATATAGAAAAACATTTCATATTGCAATATATTTATTGTCGAGTTCAAATATTTAGAACCAAACGTTTCTTGCTAATTCTATTCTATTTTATTTCGTAAATAGAAAAAAAAATTGAACATAAGATTTTTTGCTAACTCGGTCCTTTCTTTGATAAATATTTGTACACAGTTAGATATTTGTATTTAAATAGTTAAGTTTAAGGTGCCAATGTAGTTATTCACGAATACACTTGGAAGAGGGAGGGGTGTTTTATTTAACGACACCACTAAAGCACACTGATTTATTAATTATCGACTATTGGATGTTTAACATTTGGTTATTTTGACATATAGTCAAGTATGAGCCAGCCTTCAACGGGTTTTCAACTACTGTTGTGTTGTTTGTTTTGTTTTTGTTTATTTGTTTTTTGTTCTTGTTTTGACTATTAGATGTTCAAATCTTTGTTATAAGATATTATTTAATTATAAGTTTTACAACTGTTCTTATGTTTTAATTTTGTAAACTAGCATTGAATAAATATAATACTTTGGTATGTTCTGCTGTTTCAGATTTTGGGCTTAGCTATCTTGATATGTGGGATCATGGTGAAGGTTGGATCTCCACAAGTGAACTCGCTCCTGGACCAGGCTCTGGCGGCTCTACAAGCTCAGATAGAGCAAGCTGGATACGGCACTATAGACATGAGTCAGTTCAGCGTCAACGAACTGGTTGGTGGACTCGGCACAGCTTTCGTTGTCCTCGGAGTGATCCTACTCGTCATAGGAGTCAGCGGTTTGATAGGAGCCTGCTGCAAACTCAAACTCCTCCTCATAGTGGTGAGTTTAACCTTTTAATACCCTATCCGGTGGCGCAGTGGTTAAGCAATATGTTTCGTGGCTGGTGGGTATTGGGATCAAATCTCAGTCGAGGTATTGAATTTTTAATCTCGATATCGGCTCCAATCCAGAGTGAGTGTTTCGCAAGGCTCAGTGGATAGATGTATATCACTTACACCAACCAATGGTCCACAACTGTTTTATCAAAGACCGGGTATGTGCTAACCTGTCTCTAGGATATTGCATATAAAAGATTCTTTGCTGCTTATCGATAAGAGTAGCCACATTAGTGTGGCGGCAGTGGGTTTCCTGTCTCCTACTAACACTAACCTCTGTCCTGGACAGACAGCACAGGAACATGAATTGTGCGCTCAGGACAGCGTGCTTGAACATTAGTTGGAAATAAGCATAAAAATAAATACCAACAAACCACCTTTTTATTATGTGGTATGGTGAATACAAAAATCAATGCAAAGGTTCCATCTGCCTAAAATTTTATTTAACATGAGATCGTTTTTAAACAAATTGTCAGTAAAAATTATTTTGTTTGTTTGACACCACAAGAGCACTTTGATCTATTAATCATCGCTATTGGATTTCAAACATTTGGAAATTATGACACATAGTCAAGTGTGAGCCAGTCTCAGAAGGGTTTTGAACCTTTCAAATTGTATTCCTGACTTTTTATTCCTTGACTTGCTGCACAGTCATTATACACACTTTATACTGGGATAAAACATTTGTATTGTAAACTCGACAAGTTTTAATAAATATGAAGTTGGGACATTAATATATTCAGATGTGTTTCTGAGAAGTATATTATCTTTAATTGTTTGACTATCTGGTTGTGATTATTGTATGTAAATGTGTGTGATTTATCAGATTGTAAGTTTAGCGTGTTTGTGTTTCAGTACCTCATCATACTGATCGTTCTGTTCCTGGGTCAGGTCGTTTTAGTTATACTGGTGTTCGCAGCTAGACACGTGGTAAGTCATTACCATACTCTTTTATAGTCTAGTCATACTGGTGTTCGCAGCTAGACAAGTGGTAAGTCATTACCAGACTCTTTTAGTCTTTGTCTTATCTTAGCTAAGCATACATTAAAATAACTTATATTAAAGAGAGAATTATATTATTAAACTGAGTTAGCTCAGCCTCGTAGGAATGACTTTGGGAGGGGGCGGTACTGACGGATCGGGTACACACTTTATATCACATTTTGGTTACAATTGCAAACATTAATATATATATATGTTTTATTTGCAATAGGCCATGTGGCCCTTGAGCACAAAATATAGTTACATACATATTTACAAATATTTACATTATTACAAATAAAATAAAATATATTATGTAGAAATAATATACTAAATATTTATAATAAATTAAGACATAAATATACATGTGGTCACATCTGAATAAGATATTTTATGAAGAACACACACACACAAACACCAAAAAAAAACAATAACACAAAAAAAAAAATTCTACAGTTATGAAAAAAAAGAAGCTTACTTAAATAAAATTGTATTTCTATGTTCAAATGCCTTAAAACAATATATGGCTAACCGCCTTATTATTATAGTGTTATTGTTAATATGTAAAAGAAATGCTCAAGACTGGTTCCTACGGGCATGTTGCTCGGTCTAATCGACAAAGACTATCTCTGAATCGAGGCTTATGTTAAATTATTTGCTGGTATTCCTGAAGAACCAGTTCTTGGTGTTTGTTCTTGAGTTAAATTAACGACATAGCTAGGAAGTTAAGTTTTAAGAAATTAGCTCAGACTCGTGAACTATACTCAACAAAAAACAAGAAAGAAATTATGCATGTCGAAATATTGAACATTCTTTTAATATGCCATTTCCACATTTTCAATGGCAGCAAACACGTGCGCAACTTGTGATATATCTGCACACACATACACCTACTTTTTATGGTTGTATTAAATGTGTTGTGCAAAAGCGTGAATCTATACTCGAAATACAAACTGGCGAAAATAGTGGAGGAGTTGAGCAATAGTGGGGGAGTTGAGCAATACTGGGGGAGTTGAGCAATAGTGGGGGAGTTGAGCAATAGTGGGGGGAGTTGAGCAATAGTGGGGGAGTTGAGCAATAGTGGGGGAGTTGAGCGTCCCCTAGTCCCCTAGGCTCGGTTCTTTAATACGTGCAACACAATAATAATAATAACAACAACAATCATATTTATTATTATTATTATAAATTAATAATAATAACAACAACAATCATATTTATTATTATTATTATAAATTAATAATAATAATAACAACAATACTATTTATTATTATTATTACAAATTAATAACAACAACAACAACAATAATAATAACTTAAGCACCTATACAGCACACGAAGACCATTGTGAGTAGTGGTTCAGATAATACTGCCGCATTCGTTGTTGTTATCTCATTAGTATCAACGTTGTTCAAATGTATACTGTTTTATTTTTCAGTTTGATGACCAAGCGAAACCAACGTTTAAAGACATGATTAAAAAAGAATACCAAGGTTTTAATGGTACTGACGTCACTTCCTTGGCATGGAACCTGTTAATGAGAGAAGTGAGTACATTTATTTATATTTTCATTATTATTTTTTTTATTATTATTATTATTATCATCATAATTTTATTATTATTATTTTTTATTTATTTTTTTATCATTATTATTATTATTAAGAAGTGAGTACATTGTATTTTTTGTGTGTTTTTTTTTAAATTTATTTATTTATTTTTATGTTTGTATTTTTTTAATTTATTTTTTTCTTTTTTTTTCATATTTTTTGTTGAATTATGAAGTTGAGCCTTACCTTGTTTTCCCTTTAAATGCTTAAAATTATGAAATGTTTGATTAAGAGGATATTCTGAGGTTTGCAAATGACAAATTAAGTTTTAGATTGTGGCTGTCATTTTTCAATTTGAAGCGTTTCGCTATCCTTCGATCTGTGTTGAAAAATGGCAGCGATATTTAAAATATGTGAGTATGCTGTCAACTCCTGAAATTGTCCGCGGCAATCAGCAATGCCGTGGAGATTACGGTGGAGTTTTTCGTTCTCATCAACACTTTTTTTTGCTGTGGACTAAAATAATTTTCAAGGTGTATTTTTTTCTTATTAAAAATAAAGTATTCTTTACATGAAAATTGCCGTGCACACTATTTCTCTATAGCATTTATTTTGCCGTTGACATTTTTTGAATTGCAGAGATTGGCAGTGAACGACATCTATTGATAGGGAAAACAAATACTTTTATAAAAACTACACTTGTTTTTCTGTTTTACGGTTATAAAGAATTGTTATAAGATTGGTTGGTTGTTCGCTCTTATATCCAATTAAGGTTCAAGCATGCTGTCCTGGGCACACCTTAGCTTCTTGTGCTGTCTGTCTAGGACAGAGGTTACTGTTAGTAGGAGAGACGAAACCCGATGCCGCCATACTAATATGGCTAATCTAAACAATAAGCAGCAATATATCTTTTATGTGCACTATCCCACAGACAGGATATCAAATACCACGGCCGTTGATAAACCAGTCGTGGACCACTGGTCGGTGTAAGTGGTATTCACCTACCTACTGAGCCTTACGGAGCACTCACTCTGGGTTAGAGCCGATACTGAGATTTAAAATCTCATGTGGCGGCAGAGCGTTTCGTCTCTACTACGAACACTAAACTCTGTTCTCTACAGAAAAAAACAGGAAGCGTGCTTGAACCTTAACTGGATATAAGCACGAAAATAAATACAACCATCCAACCAACAGAGAAACCAGATGCACCATACTGAGAAGGGGTCATTCATGTTAGGTTGAGTTTTGATTAACTTATATAATTGTTTCTATGATTATCTGATTAAGATATTAAACATGAATATTATTACTAATATTACAATTATTCAAAAATAATATACTATACTTCGTGTCACCGGAAGTGGAACATCAAAACACCAGCGTTTTTCAGTTGAAAAATAAGTGTCAAAAGGACAAACAACTTGCTTTTTGGAACGTATACATGATACACAAAAGTATTTCACTTCATAACTTTTTGGATTATATAAGGTTGCTACTATATCAAAAATCGTAACTGAAAAGTGCAAAAACGGCTAAAAACGCATACAAATCTTTCGTTTAAATTCCAAAACAGTTTTCCTTTTTGTTCTACGATCCTTAGAAGAAACGTTATTGTTAAAAACGATGGTGACAATTTGACGTGACGCGAAGTATAGTACTAAGCAGTGGCGTTGGAACGAAATTCATATTGGGAAGGGGGAGGGGGGCTGCTAATACTAAGAAGCTACTGACTTTACCAAAAAAAGAACAAGAATAAAATTAAAATTTTGAATTATCGGGGGGCTGCAGCCGCCCCCCCCCCCCCCCCCCCCCCGGCCCCCCGCCCCCCGC
>JAULBS010077364.1:0-19896 GCA_032355785.1 Symmetromphalus regularis
TTGACATCCAATAACCGATGATAAAATATAAATCAATGTGTTCTAGAGGTGTCGTTAAATAAAACAAACTTTACTTTTCACCAGATTTAAAATGGATGTCTTTTCTATTTTTAAAATTTGGTTTTGGATAATGTGTCATACATGTATGTTAAGTAATAAATATAATATTGAGTTGTATTAGATAACATTAAGAGCCTACTCTTTCCAATAAAACATCAAGGGGTCACAGACAGGACGGCACATACCACCGCTTTTGATGAAGGAGTTGTGGACTACTGGTTGGAACATAGCTAACATTAATGCTACAGGTTCCTGGTTGTACATTATATTATCTTACATTAAGAACTGTTCGAAGATGTCGGCCTCAATGTCAGGAATAACGATTTCATCCTGGTCTGTCAGCGGTCCAGTGAGCATCAGTTGGAAAATGCAGCTTCGCAGTGTTAAAATGAGCTTGTGTGCATGTAGAGGCTTCTGGTCATGGCCGATTAGAAAGGTGACATCACAATTCGTTTGGTGTTCCAAGGCATATTTTAGGCAATCATTCAGAGATTTGTCCCTCTGCCAATTATCAACGAATCCAGATGGAGTCTTTGTGTTGCAGGTTGTCATGGTATCACTAAAATTAACAAATAAAGAAATTATATAAATATCAAGTATTAAATTTAAATAAAATATGTGATTTATTTATTCAATGACACCCTTCCCTGCACAAAAGGTAAACATTGGCTATTGGGGGGGGGGGGGGTATATGTGACATGAACAACATAACAAACCATATCAAATAGATTATCAAATTAATAAAATAAATGTGACTAATAAAATAGATATAATAATAACAATAATACTAATTCATTAATAATAATAATAGTAATATTACTACTACTACTATTAAAGTAAAGTTTGTTTTATTTAACGATGACTCTAGAGCACATTGATTTTTTTTTTATCTTATCAATGGCTATTGGAAGTCAAACATATATGGTCATTCTGACATATTTCTTTATCGTCATATTGTACATTACCCTATGTACTTCAAGGGGCTATAACTCTGTAAAAAAGTAAAGTTTGTTTTATTTAACGACCATTTGAGCTACGTCCCGCTCCGGCTATAACTCTGAACATATTCCTAGTATAAAATTAAAAGTTTTGCATAGCTTCATTTAATATATTATTGTTAATGTACAAAACAAATCAGGTGATACTATGGGGGTCAGGCATGAACTTTTCCTAGAATTGATTGATTTTATATGGAATGACCCTAGTAGTAGTAGTAGTAGTAGTAGTAGTAGTAGTAGTAGTAGTAGTAGTTGCTGTAGGGGAACGGGATGTAGCTGAAGCAGTAGCATTTCTGCCTGTGAAGCTGTCAGTCATTGGATCGATCCTTCTCAGTAGACCCATTTGCAGTTTGGGCTATTTTCCATTCCAACCAGTGGTCCACAAATGGTTCATCAAAGGCCGTATTATGTGCTGTCCTGTCTGTGGGAAAGTGCATATATAAAAGACCCCTTGTATATTATTGAAGAGAGAAGCATGGCTAGAGGTTGAATTTGGTATCAAAATGTAGAGGACAATTAGTCCTTTTGGGTAATTCTGAGGGGTGGTCAGGCATGAATGACTGACTGATTTTCTGTGGAATGATCCACTACTAACAATAATAATGTTATAGTTACTGTAATAATAAATTAAACATAATAATGATTATGATAAGTACTTAAATACAATAATAAAACTAAAAAAAATTAATGAATGAATAACAAATGCAGAAATAGCTAACAACTAACAAAACAAGCTCGACCACTCGTTTCAAACATGAATTAAAAAAAATCCATATTTTTTCCTAGAAAAACGACCTATGCAAAATTCCTATACTACATGGGTGGACCACATTCAGGACATAATTGTTTAGGATGAATTGTACGTTTGCGATTAGTATACATACATGTGTATTCAAGTACTGTTTTGTGAAAAACATCTGACCACATCTCAAACAGAGGAGCCTGTTATGAGTGTGTTACAATATTTGCCACTTTAGAGACTATTCATGTTTGTACTCTTTAGAAGACATATGACAGATATATATTACTGGAACCATGGTAACTTAACACTCGATAGCCACCACTTTGTGGTCCAAAGTTAAAGCCGACGTCAGCAATAACATAATCTTCTAACCTAGATGGACACTGAAAGGAAATAGTGACACATATAACTTATTATATTTGAAAGACAATCATTAATATCCAGGGATGTCAAATTAGTTTGATTTTTGTTGTTTCGTTTTTTTTTTTTTTTTCAAATGCATCGTACTTTCGTAGGTGTACAATTATTTAGGACAAAAAAGTAAATACAGTTCTAAATTTAAAAAGGTAAGCTATCACTAGTTATGGGATAATTAGGATTTCACAGTAACAATAGTTACTGGTAGTGTGTCTGTACCGTGTCATCAAAATCACGAAAAAAACGGAAATTTTGTTTCTCATGATTTTCGTATCACTGCTGCGTTATTTTGGATTACTGAAAAACAATTTCCGATGGGTTCCCACATTAATCCAAAAGCACAGAACCGAATAAGTGTTTCCCATGAAATCCTATAGGCTGGGATTTATAAGTTTGTTTTAAAAGTTGGCCAGAGATGATGAAAAAAAGAGAAAGGAACTACTTGAAATATTTATTTTGGAAAATTGTATTTCTAATGTACAACAATTTCTTAAAGCCCAATTCACAAAAATACAATTAAAATGTATTGAAATATCCAATAAGAATACTGGGTATGCAGCCCTTTTCTAGGTTTGATAAGTTTTTGGAATTTCAGAATTCATTAGATTTAAAGAAACCAAATTTAATGATGTGGCCTTCAAAAACAATGGGTGTCGTTAGGCTCCTATTTCATACACTAAACAGTTCCTGAACGAACAACCAAACATGATGTAAACATAAGTTTTGACTCGTTGAATGCACCCAAAATTGAGCCCTTTTCACACATTATAAGTCGGACCCATAGCACACATTTTTCAACATACATTTTATAGTTATTTACCACACACACACACACACACATATTGCATTGTAAAGGCTATACAAACGTTGAAAAAGGTAGTTTTTTCCCATTGTATCGACCACAGAAACAGCTTTAGATAATTTTGTAAGAATAAAATTGACCAAAATCAAGCATTCTAATGAACATTTTGTGATATTCTGCATGACCAGCGATACCTTTTTGAAGTGTGAGAAAACAAAGAACTATTGACGGTCTATCAGCATTTTTAGACTTGGAACATTGCCGGGTGATTTTAGGTTTAAAAATGTACACAAATTTCAGTTTGCCTACCTCGTTTAACCGATCTCTACTTCGGAATAGCAGGTCCATGCGTCCTATCGCAGTGAGCCTACATGTGCTGCTGAACACTGACATTTGTCTTTTGAACTTGAAATACTAGTATCAATATCAGGCCTGTAGTAACGACTGCATGGCCACTGGAACTGGGGTGGTAGGGGCGACATCAGCCACCCGAGTAATTTAAAATTTAAAATATGTTTTCCAGTAAAAACAATTAACTGTATTTATTTAGAACTATGCTTTAAATTTTGCCGGGGGAGCAGGCCCGTATGCAGGATTTTCTTTAGGGAGGTGTGTTTGTGAAGATATCCTTGTTTTATTTTAGTTTTTAACGTTATTCTAGTAAATTACAGGGCTTCTAGAATTAGTTTTAAATCCACTAGCCATCGGATCAGTGATTTTTAAAATTCACTAGCCCCACCTCCCAACACTACAAAGAAATAATAAAACTTAAACTTGACAATCGGATCGACTCGCTAATTTTGCATTGAAAAAAAAAATCCATTACAAAAAATGCACGTGTCTGTTCCGATTCACTTTAAGATTAGTGTCACTGTTTTCAAAAACAAAAGAACACAATAGATCTAACATACCTACTATTTACAAAACATGCCTTGTGCCATCCGATTGTCTAAGACTTTTCGGATGACTGACTCGGTCGGAGTAAAATTAATCACTGACAACCTAAATAATTATTACCTTCACTGTAATAGGTAACAATGGATACATTAATTACTTATAATAATTGTACTTTTGAACGATAAATAAACCCTGAAAAGTTTGACCAGAAGCCATTCGGTACTATTCGGGGTGTTACGACATCTTGCTGGAAACACAAATCTTGGACTGCGTTTTTTTGAAAGTTACTCTTGTGAGTTATTTCACATGTTCCATGCTAATAATAGTCGGACTTTATTTATCGAAAAAAAGCATGTCGAGCACATTCCAATACTGAATGTAGCATGTTGTATTGCGAATGGATTACGAATGCAGTGGGAAAACTTATCTTTTCAATATTAATTATTTTTTCATCAGAGTTGTTACCACTACCAGTACATATCACTATTTTTTTCCAGATATTTAACTGTAATTCAACGATGCAAGCATTTATTTTAATGGTAAATGCCAAAAACCTTAAAGGGAGCAGTGAGAACATCATTTTAAAAATTATTTTCTGTACAAAAATAAGACTTGACAACAAAGTTGTATAATTTTAGCATTTAAGCCCAAGTTATGTTTGGCTAAAAACTTTTGAATTTGGCTAATAAAAATTCTTTGTGGCTAATTTTTGGGCTACAGGTATTTTTATTCCAGGGTGAGCCCTGAAAGGTCATAGTATGTGCAATCCTGTCTGTGGGATAGTGCATATAAAAAATCACTTGCTGCTTATTGATGAGAGTAGCTGCATTAGTGTGGTGGCAGCAGGTTTTGTCTCTTGTACAAACACTAACATCTGTCCTGGCCAGACAGCATAGGAATCTGAGTTGTGTACCGAGGACATGCTTCAACCTTAAATGAATATAAGCACAAAAATAAATACAACCAACCAACCAGCTCACTTTCTAGTACCTACAGTCTTGGAATGTGATGACCTAATCACAGTGCAACAAAAACCAACTATCAGTTAAAAGGGGATCTATCATTTTTTCATGCCTTTGTGTACAAATTGAAACACCTGAATATGATCAAAACATTTTTTTATAAAACATTTTCTGTTTGCTTTTGATTTGCAAATAAAAAGATTTGTATAACTATGATTGCAATCAAAAAGAATATTTGCTCTTTGTGAACAAACAATCAAATTGAGAACATCGTACAATAAAGATGAGCATGTTTATGCCTTCTCGGTTCCATCTGCTAGAGTAGTGACATGATTATGTTATCACTATTGGATGTTCTGACTGGATGAAAGCACTATGTATAGATTGTCATCATATTAGTAGCTAAATAGTAGTATAATACCAAATAATCAATTACCATATAAGTAAAGCAAACAAACTTTTGTATATATTTTGATGTATAAAAATACACTGTAGTTTTATGCTTCACAGTAAATGAAAAGTACAATGTTGTTTCTTTTTCACTGGTCATCTGCTGATACTGTTGTCATAACAATACAGTGTCAGTGATTCTCTTTAAATGAGAAACTATTGTAAATGTTATCATTTCAGAATTATGGGATTATTCACAATTATAAACATTTTCCTAATTATAGAGAAAATATCAATTTTCAGATATCCAACTTCCCTAAAATTACTGCAAGTGTATGTATAAAATGTAAATTTCAATTAACATTGTAATGATTAAATTAAATTTGTACGCCGATATTTATGTTGATAATTGTGAATGACCCATAAGGCCAATTTTTTTTTTTTTTTTTTCTCAAACATAGTACCTCCCTCCCCCCTCAAAATAAGGTAGGAGAGAGGGGAAAAAAGTTATGAAATGTCTTGGGGAAGGGAAAATAAAATTTGGTATAAAATTAATTTTACCAGATTTACTCATTTAACTGGTCATATGTCTGAATACTTTTATGATCACCGCTATGAACTTCAAAATGAAAATTTTATATTTTTGATTTAGCAAGGGTGCAGGTTTTTATTTTTTTTATTTCTAGCCTTCAGGACAGTCAGCAGAAATAAAATAAGTGTGAATTTTCACTTTTAATTTTATTTTAATTAAAGAAAATGTAGGGTCAGTGGGTTTGTGAAACGAATAATAATTTTTAAAGAACTCTGGCCTAACAAACCAATATAACATTGACATCAATAAACTCATGATTCACATGTGGTCACAGATGTTTTGAGAATATATACAAATAAAGGGAAAGAAGATTAAGTGTTATACATTTAATTAAATAACAAATAAAATATAACAGTCAACCCTATTTTAAAGCTGACAAATAAATAAAGGTCAGTTATAAGTCACTCTATGTTTTTGTTATTTCACTCTAATGTTTGTCATTAATGGTAGACGTATTTTGAGTAAAAATATTTTCTGAAGTATCAGCAATTCAGGTCTCCCTAATTTAGGCACAGCTTGTAGTTTTTCCCACATTTATTTTTAATGACACCCCACTGGAATGTTTATTCAGCAGCTATTAGGTGTCAAACATATGTAGTTTACAATGGCTTTTAGAGGAAACCAGTCACTGCCACTGTCACTCTGCTCCCCCCACACACTTTGAAAATTTGTCCTATAGGCCTGCATTTCTGCACAAATACAGTTGATTAGGCAGTTCCAGATTAAGTGTCTTTGAATTCGTTCACATGCGATCATATGTCAAATTTTAATTTAATTTTTATTTTAATACAACAAACAATTACTTACTTTGCTACTATAACAATTAAAATGAATAAAATATGTAATACTAGTATGAAGTCCTGGTCGATTAAAAAAATATATTCATTTTTTGGGTAGTTGCGGATAATTTGGGTAGTTCCGGATCACACCACCTATCGAAGCTTACAAGTAAAAAAACAATATTTTTTTCAAGTAAACATCTTTGAAAAGGTTTGCAATAAAAAAAAAAAAAATTTTAACTGCAGGATTCCGTTCCATAAACAAACCCGAAGGCTGCAATCAATGTTCGTAAATTAGCATGACGGCCATTGAAAAATGGAAGAATTTACAAAAAAACATTGAACACATGGTTTAAAATGTTGTGATTCGGAACTGACCAAAACAAAACGGTACAATTTCCAGTTGTTTAACATAATACTCCACTAGTTTAAAAATTGCAAAATGTTATTTATTTGTAGGCAATGTTTATTACAAATTGTCACCTATTTTGTCGCTGGCGTAACTTTTAAAAACACTTTACGGGAATTGTCAAGTCCTTATTGTGTAACTTTGTTCAGACGACAATTTTTGTACTTCGCCATTACACATTTCTGATGAAATTTGATTATTTTTTCAGAACAACTCATTAATAAAATAAACCATAATAAAAATATAATAATGTTTTCGATCGGTTATTTATTCGACAGGTACACAAGCTGTAAAAGAATTTTGATCCCGAACTGCCCAAGATCTGGAACTGCCTAAACAACTGTATGCATTATACAGTTTGACAGGAAATCCCTTTCTATATTATGATAATGACTTTGGACTATAATATTTGATGGAAATGCTTATTTGCAGTTGCTGCATTTCCCTCCAATATTATTGGACAAGATAATGACCCAAACTGCCTAAGTAGTTTCTGAAGCAAGATATAGACTTGTTGCACCCCATTTGGTGGAAAACACATACAGAAGACAATAAAACCCGCTTTTTTGGAAAGGAAGATGCTTGGCGCGGGGGGGGGGGGGGAGGGGTAAGAATGTATGACAGTCCCTTAACTGTTATACTACGCTCTGATTGTAATACATTCTATGCTATTATATATACACATTAAAAAATATAGAGTTTAATAATGCAAAGCTATGTTGGGAGACGAACGACACAAGACGTTACAAGTTACTGAACGAGGCGTTACGAGGGGTTACCAAACTGACGTTTCAGCTTTGGAACCGACGAGAGGGGTTTTTCTTAGACAAAATACCAAGACTGTTTTTGTTTTGTTTCTAAATACTACGGAAAATAGAATGATTTGAACCTTTTACGTTGATTCCAGGTATAACACATTTCATGCTTGTAATTTTGTTTTGGTCAATATTGAAATAATCAGCAGTGAATTTAACTAAAATTTTTGATTGGTTGAAATTTAATATAGGTTAGAATTAAAGGAAAGTAATGACTTATAAGTTATATTCTCCAGTAATTTTTTGTGCTATGTATGTAATAGTATTACAATGTATATGTATAATATGTTAAACTTTATATGCCTTTACTGTTTATATCATACATATATAACGGAATAAAGAATTTAGATTTTTGAGAGAGAGTGACTGTTCAACGACATTTTGGACAATATATATTATTTTAATTCAAATTTTATAAGATAATCAAATACAAAATAAATATACAGCATGTACACCTTATGTATACATCAAAACATTCATAATCCACGGGCCTATATTTTCTTGTGGTTATATGCTATGTGTGGTGCATTATTGCTATAAATTTATGAAAATGAGGATGAGAAATACTAGCCACCCATACACCTCTAAATCAGTCAATGATTAATACCTGAACAGCTTGATAAATATATTTCCACTTTATCTTTATTAAATTGGTTACTACCAGTGAGTGTGGGGCAGTGCCTTCTTATCCAGTGGCGGTTCTAGGGTCCAGTTACCCGCATCCTCCTAAACTTTACAATAAAAAATAAATAAAAATTATTACCCCAGTGGGCACTCTTAACTGGGAATTATTTTTCATAATTTCTCACTGAGCATTATTATACGTTGGTTTAACAAGGAATTTCATTGGCTTAACAAGGCATTTCATTGTATATCTGGTCATTATGACCAATAAGCTTGCTTGTATTAAATATGACGTCATTATAAAAGTGCAAATGATGTCATTAAAAGAACAACGTAACGTCATCCATAACGTTATAGCCTTTCTCCAAACTGTTGCGCAATAATAGAAAGTTCAAAGGAAAGAAGTTAAAAATTATCTGGTAATAAATAGAATATCAAACTCGTTACCATTCATTATCAAATTTATGTCCCTTGTGAAATAATTTTCCATTGTCACTCGCTAAAGCTCGTGACAAAGAAAAATTATTTCACTCTGAACATAAATTTGATAATGGCAACTCGTAATATCCTCTATTTCATTTATTATTATTTTAATGTTAAAGAGGGTTCTTTTGGGGATCCCTAAATTAATTTTCTTGGTCCGCTACTGTTATCGCATGTTCAAAGGCCTGAAATTTAATTTAAAAAATAGAAATTAAGCTTCATAAGCGAAGGGGGTGTTAGGGGCTCCAGTTCATTGCTTTGCTTGGGGGCCTCAGATACTGTTAACAGTAGCGGATCCAGGGGGGGGTCAGGACCCCCTATTTTCTCGTATGTTTTCCTTTTTTTAAAACCTTTTAAAGAGTGGAAGAAGGTAAAAAAAATTTTTACAAATCACCATTTCTATTCACTCATCACTTTTGGACCCCCCAACTTTTCAGAAATCCACATTTGGATCCCCCTTTCAGAAATCCTGAATACGCGCCTGCTTAAGACGGGCCTGGTGAGCGGAATGGGTGGATAAATAGTGAATAGGATTCATTTTGCTAACAAAAATGTGTTCATGATCTAAATATTAAATAAAATTGTAGGCTCTTATTAATTATTATTAAATATTGTTTTTATTATTATTTCATTTATACATACATTAAGCCTATATTATTTCATTAAATGTAGATATAGATTAATAATAGGCTACACGATTGGATGCATTTGTTTTGACCACATGTATAATTATAAATATTGGGTATGTAAATTTAAACATGTAGAGAGGTTTCTGCTATCGTGAAACCTCAAACGAAAGCACGTGGATTCGGACTGAGTAGGTGTGCGCAATTTCCACAAATTCCATTGGCTAATTGTGGAATCACGTGATCTTAGACAACACCGTTACAAGGTGGATGCTTTGTATTCCGTAGTTGTTTTTGGAGCAAAATAGAAATTCTGACGTTTTCTTCACTGTCATTCCTCGAACGATCCATTTAAATATACCCAGGAGACTGTAGGATACTGGTAAGGCAATAGATCTTGATCTGCGATATTTATTTTTAAAGGTTAATGGTTTGACATCTTTGAACTCTCATTCGCAAATCTTTCGTGTTCAGGCAACCTTGACTTAAAACAAGATTGTACTTTAGCTTGTCCTACAAACGCAGGAAATTCTAAACCATCTATATTCATATCTACATACGTTGCCCTGCTTACCCAGTAACTGCTGTCGGGTTGATAGAGTAAGCAAGGGCAGAATTGTCTCTCAATACATTATAATTTATACAACAAATAATTTGGCTGGCATGGAGGGTGCGCAAGAACTAACAGTAACACATAAGCACAAAACTGTCTGTTAGATTCCATATGCTGTTGGAAAGGCCTTTGGAAATATGTATATATAAAAAGTATGTGCTACACGTGTGCAAAAATGTGTGTGAGTGCGTGCGTGGTTTCCACAGTGCATGACATGACATCTGCCATCCAGGAACACATTTTTAATGATTTTAAAACAAATTTGGTAGTGGTGTGGTTTCAACTCCTAAAACCATCACCATCAGAAAATATATAAAATGTTTAAGCCTATTGGAACTGAATATAGTAATTTGGAAAAATGAAAATCCATACAAAAATAATTTAAGATGTTAAGTTTCTGATGTGTAATATTTAATAATTTTTAAAATCTGTGTATTTTTTCAAAAGAGAGGTTTATGACTATGTCTTCCCCATTTTTAAAGGTTATTTTAAATTATTTTAAAACAAATTATTATTTTTAATTATTTTTATATTCTGATCTTTATAAATTTAAAGTAGGCCAATAATTTAACTTTCATGACATACATCACAATATCTAACAATTTATATACATATTACATGTATTTGTGTCCCATGTTACTAAATTACCATTTGTATGCTAGTAACCTGAGAACGTGACAGTATGACATTAGAGGACAATGAAGACATTTGAACTCTCTCCCTTGTCCTAGGGTAGCCAGTGGTTGGAGTAAACACCTTATAGAAATGGGTCAGTCCATGTCAGATTGGGAGAGGGACGTAGCTCAAAAAGAAAAATGTCCATGTGTGATGGGTCATAATATCAATCGCATTCATCATGCAATTTTCTCATTCATATGAGCTCGTGGTTCACAACTAATGTAATAAAGAACATGGTTAGTGCTGTCCTAAGGGAAAGGGCATATAAAAGATCACTTGCTGCTAATTAGAAAGAGTAACTTATGTGGCAGTAGTGGATTTCTTCTGAAGACCATGAGTTACAACTACTGTACTTAAGATACTTGGTCTGTACATAACTGTGTCTGTATGTCACTGGTAAACTCTTTACACTCAGAAACTTGTCAGTCACTAAATAAATGATGTGCTGGGGTATCATTAAAAAATTACTTCTTTTCCACATCAAATTATAGGATATCCAGTTATCTTAAAGTTTAATGTGACATGTTTTAGATTAGCATGACACTTTTTTTTCAAAAAAAAAAATACTGTACATTTTTCTTGAAAATCCAGTTATTGATGCCTCAAGTTAAAAATTGATTGAATGTTAAAAGCAACCGTACTTAATCCTTCTTGTCTTTGTTTTGAAAGGATCATACATGTTTTCTGCAAGGCTTCATATCTGTAAAGACTTTGATAGTGATTGCAGATTTTATCTTAAAATGAAAGGCTACCACGTCGCTTGAAAAAGAATCCTCAAAGGAACTAAACTACTGATAGCTAACAGACTCTTAGGCCCAGTTTCTTGTTTACGGTTCAGCCATGATCTATAGTTCAACCCATTCTTTTAACATGTGTGGACACAGTTTAAACTAAGAATCGAGGTTGAACTGTCGACTAGAAATCGGCTCTTAGATTTTCTATAGGATATTTTTGATAAGCAGTCATAATTCAGAGACAAGCCAGTCTAGCAAGAATTCACTTCCTTCTTTGAATCTAGCTTAGCATATGAATACTATGTAAATTAGCAGGGGTTGAACTTCTGAATTTGGGAGCATGACAATTATTACCTTTGTTTCCTAGAAATCGAGATGGCACTAAGGTAATTTCGAGAACACATCAGGGTCACAGCAGCAAATGTGAGTTGCCTATGAGAGGGCAAACGACAGGGTGGCATGGCAAATGTCTCAGTGCCTTAGTGAAATTTGATCCCTGCATTAGTGTAGAAAGACTACAATAATTCAAACAGAATTTTTTAATTTCAGAAACTGCATGCTGAACAATGCTGCGACAAGCAGGGAGCCAGATATTTCAACTGCATCGGCAGCAGCACGATGTCATGATGAGTTTGTTCTGGCGCTGTATGAGCGATGGGCCTAAGGTGATGGCGATTCGAAGAGAAACAATCAATGTTTGGGAGCGCAGGGCACCATTGTCACCTTCACATGTGGGTAAACTTGTGAAAAAAGGCATAAAAGTCATTGTGCAGCCATCGAACAGAAGAGCATATAATATGCAAGTAAGTTTCTGTAGTGGTATTTATTTTTGGTTTTACAGCTCTCTTGAACATATTTGATCCTTATAACAACTCCTAGATCTATTTTTAATAGAAAAAATTTAGAAACTCAGTTTGTTTAATATATTTCTGTTAAAAAAAAGTTAAACATTTTGTTTTTTAACTCAGTCTTTCTAAGCTTTTGCTCTATTTAAATACCATTAATAATTCATGTGGTGATGGTGTTAACATACTGTATACTGACATTTTCTAATAAAATATGTACATCGGATTATTTTATGTCTTGTTAATGAAGTGATGTAAGATATTTTAGATTGTGGTTATACTGTATTTTGTTCATATTGATATACATGTACTAGTATTTATGTTTTATTCTGTATCTTCTTTATTCTTTTTATTGGTTGTGTTCAGCGGTGTCAATCCTGAGGATGATTGGGGAACACATCTCCCCACTTTCTGGATATGAGGGATACCTATGTAATTATCTCCCCCAATATTTGCTTTGAAAAAGTGAAATTAAAATGCTTAAATAATAATCTTGGGATTTTCAAAACAAATTCGTTTGTGGTGGCATGTCTACTCCACATCCCCACCCAGCTCCATCCCCTCACTTCTAGGAAGCGATTGTCGCCCCTTATAGTATATTTTGTTAACAAAAGAAAAGGATAACAGTGGACCCCAAAGTTTCTGAGGAGCACTGCATCTTCTTATTCAAAATAAAATTATTTATTTTGATACATGTCCATATTCCTTAATATTACTAACTGGCTAGGCAAGAGTTGGAAGAAGTATATTGTTCGAAGTATTTTACATACTTATATCAATACACAAACAAAATACTACTGATTTAAACTGTATTTTGACAGGAATATGCTGAGCGTGGTGCCATTATTCAAGAAGACATCAGTGAGGCATCTCTCGTGATTGGGGTAAAGCAGGTACCAGTAGACATACTCATGCCCAATAAGACATACGCGTTCTTCTCTCACACAATCAAGGCTCAAGAAGCAAACATGCCACTGTTGGATGCCATTTTAGAAAAGGTTTGTTTTATTTTTGTTTTATGTTGTAACAGTGGCGTAGCTTCCATTGAAGCAACTGCCTCACTAGATTTTTTTGCAGAAAAAAAATTAATGTGATTAATATTATAAAAGTTGATTAAAATATGAGAAATAACTAGCATTGCCTCACTAGAAAAAAGACTCAAGCTACGCCAATGTATAAGATCTATAAATAAATGTGTCTGCTGGCACTCTGCACTGAAACTGAAAGTTGACTTGTTCATGTCCATGTCCTGGCTTGGTTTGGTGTCTTGTTACAGAATTTCTGTGGACATCTTGCTCTCTTCTTGCCTGTGTTATCAGTTGTTGACAACTCAGCTAGAACTGCTTGGATTAATTGTAAACAAAAATCTCTGGCCAGCTCTGGCAAGTGAGATTTTATACAGAGACCAACAAGTGTCTTTAAAATGTACATAGATTTCTCACCTCAAGTGCTGCATCAAGAGCTTTACTGTGTTCAAACTTCTTGAAGAATTTGTCATACTTGGCAAGTTGCTCTCTACGCTTGTGCTGCACAACGTGATCACCCTAAAACACATCTTTACATATAAGATATGTCACATATATGTTCAACTGGTTTAATAAACAATTCAGACCGAAATACATCTTACAGGGTACGAAATGAACAAAGGTTAGCCAGCCCCTGCCAGTTACTCTGGTTACAGGCTGATTAAAATTTGTACAAGCTATATTTTCAGCTAGACCATAATGAAATGTATAAAAAATAATACATATGTTTATATGCTTGCCATAGCAAAAAATAAAATGTCCACAGACTTTCATCGGACCTATACCATGAGTAGTCCATTTCCCCATATGAATAATTGAATAAAATGTTTTTAAAATAAAAAACTCCATATTGCTGTTGCTTTTTCCAAAAATAACTCTTCTTACTACAGAAAATTCTACATAAATGTTAATTATTTCACCAATAATTCATTAAATCAAATTTTAACATTTATTAATTACACATAAATCATAAAATTGTTGCTAGCCTATAAAGAATATCAGAGTTGTCTCCCTTATTACACAATGTCCATTTGGACAAACACTAAATGTAGATTTTTTCTCTATGATTAAAGAAAAGATAAAATAAAACAGCCTATTACAATTTATCTGTGACACTTTATCATATTTAAACTTTAAAATACAATTTAACTATAAATGCATGTATTTAGAAATGGCATACAAATTGTGCAATAGTTACATACAGAATACAACTGGTGCCGATAGTGTGTTTTGGGGGTAGAATATTTAAAAAACACAATACTAAAAAAAAGAAAAAAAGAAAATGTTGATTAGGAATTGTTCATTTTATGTATTGCAACTGTATAGTGACCTCTGAAATTTGCATAGTGATTTGTGACAATATGTGTGTACTAAATAAAATATTTCTGAAATAGATAATATATATAACTTTTGCAAGAGTTTATGATAATGAGATTAGTTATACTTATGCTACTAAACTGAGAGCTGTTTATGCTAGTGATTACAAACCAGTAGGCTGTAAAGTGACAGTTGCTGTGTATGCTAATGATTACAAACATGCTAATGATTACAAACCAGTAGGCTGTAAAGTGATAGTTGCTGTTTATGCTAGTGATTACAAACCAGTAGGCTGTAAAGTGATAGTTGCTGTTTATGCTAATGATTACAAAGGAGTAAGCTGTAAAGTGATAGTTGCTGTTTATGCTAGTGATTACAAACCAGTAAGCTGTAAAGTGATAGTTGCTGTTTATGCTAATGATTACAAAGGAGTAAGCTGTAAAGTGATAGTTGCTGTTTATGCCAATGATTACAGTAGGCTGTAAAGTGATAGTTGCTATACTCAACCAAAAATGAAAGTATGCATGTTGAAATATGAATATTTTTTAATGTGCCATTTCACCATAATAGAAAAGAACACTGCCTGTGCAACTTGTGATATTACTGCACATACACTCCTAAATGGTCTGTATTATATTATCTAATTCCAGAATTTCTGTCATGAGTGTCATTTCGTTTATGAAATAAATGATTAAGCACATGCATACTATCTTTTTTGGTTGAGTATATATAAACGTACTGAGTGAGGGATGTAGGTTTTGCCTTTAATTATGTATCTAAATGAAGCCTTCTTCTTGGGTTTGGTTCTTGGTGTTGATTCTTGTATCTTTCTCTTCTGTATTGACAGGAGACCATCTGCCATCCCCACCACTAGCAAACCATCATCAGCCTGAACAAGTCAAACAGAGATACCAACATGTAATTTATACAAACATCCTCGTGTCAACAATTAAAAAGCAACTCTCACGTACATAGACATGCATGTACATGTATGCTTTCTTTAAGTTTCATCATTATCCATCCCCACACCTTGTAAAAATATTAAAAATCCCTCCCCATGTACACCTTTGTATATATTCCATTACCACATCCATGTCCCTCTGCCTTCTAAAAGTTTTTTTTTTTTAATTTAAATCTCCCCCATGTACACTGTAAACACTATCACTACTACCTACCTCCTGCCCCACCCCCTGGTAAAAGTGTTACAAAAACCACTCCTTTACATATGTCTTTTGTTCATTCCATTATTGTCCCACTCCCTCCATCACTCCCTCGTTGTAAGTCTTTATTTGATTCCTTAGCCTTATTTTGTAATCTTATTTAAAATTATCATTCACTAGCCTTATTTTGTAACAAATTGATACACTGAACTGAAAAAGAAATGCACCATGGATATGATGCAACTATATGTTTAATTTCAAGGTAATGTCGATGCCAAAGTGCATCTGAGAGAGTCAATTTTTGGCACACAGCATCCGAATAGAGTGCTGAACGCTGCGGAATGTTTAGTATTTTTGAGAAGGGGCAGCACAAGAGTGGATAACAGGAGGGGTGTTCCAAGTCAGTATGTCGTGTGGCCACCCTGTGCATTGATGATGGACATGCATTTTCGGTACGTGGAATGCATCAGGTGGTTGATGAATGTCATTGGCACTTGGGCCTATACCCTGAGAAAACCCACATGCAGTTGAGCAGAAGTTGTTGGCCTTGGGTGCACCTGGTTGAGTTTTTGTTGGATCTCGTCCCACAAGTCTTCTATCGGATTCAAATCAGGACTGAGGACTGGCCAGTCCATAGTTCACACATTATGCAACAAGAGAGGTTGTTGGTGGCTAGGCAAAGTGGGACTGTGTCTACACTGATAAGTCACCGCTGGGTCCCAATGGTCTGATAAGCAGTTTCAGCAGCGATACATTGAGAACATACATTGAGAACATACATACATTTATTATTTCAGTTAACACCCACCCCATTCCACATAAACATTCTTTGCACATGATATCTGAACAACCTTACCCACTCATTCACCTTTTTGACATATCTAATATATGGATTATGGTTTGTTTGTTTGTTTAACGACCCCTCAGTACAAAAATAAATATCGTCTATTGAGGGTCATACATGATTAGATGTAAAAAAAAAAATTAATAATATATCGGTGTAAAGAGCTGATTTATAATATTCAATATATACAAGAGAAATGTTTTTAAAAATTAAAAAAAATATATATATAATATACAATAGAATACATATCACTATGATAAAAATAAAAAAATCAATTAAACAAATAAAACAATGGTAAATACAAATTCAGGAAATTAAGAATGAAGAATAAATTTATGATAAGTATTATATAGATGCCCCATTACAAAACATTAACTGACACTGGAAATTTGCATTTCAGTTACCGGTACTGTCATTTATTTTAATCTATAAAACTGTTATAATCATTACAAAACATTAACTGACACTGGAAATTTGCATTTCAGTTACCGGTACTGTCATTTATTTTAATCTATAAAATTGATATAATCATTACTAAACATTAACTGACACTGGAAATTTGCATTTCAGTTACCGGTACTGTCATTTATTTTAATCTAAAAAATTGATATAATCATTACAAAACATTAACTGACACTGGAAATTTCCATTTCAGTTACCATTACTGTCATTTATTTTAATCTATAAAATTGTTATAATCATTACAAAACTGTGTAATCTACTGTAATTTTAAGATTTTACTAAATGTTTATTTGTATTAAAAAACTATTATATTGAATTTGTGACTTTTACTATAGTGATAGTTATTATATTATTTACTATCTATATTATATATAGTTTACCATTTTATAAATCACCTCTATACAGTGATTTAGAATAATGTTTTTTAATCCAAACACAGATTGACCCCTCAATAGCCAATGTTTATTTTTGTACTGGAGGTGATGGGGGTCATTAAACAAATATTCAATAATAATGTATTAAAGAACTCATTCCATGGCACAGAAAGACAATTAGTAATAAAGCAATTAGACAACTACATGTAATTAACATATGAATGCAAAAATAAATAAAATTTATTCCACGTATTTTTTATTTGAAACATTTCAAGCTTGTTAGTCTGTACTTGATTCGCCAAATACTTGACATTTCCCAACTTAAAAAAATATTTGTGATTTATATATTATATTAATATTTTCAAACTGTGGACAAAACACAACAGATAGCAATGTTTATCAATCATTAAGAAAATAATAATATAAGAAAATAATAAAAGATAAAAACAATTCTTCCTCAACAACGCATAAAAAAATACAAGATGGTTTTACCATGAATATCAAACATTTTAAAAACACTCCATAATTTGCCTTTTTTCTGTCAAAGCATCATTTTGTCTAGTTTATTCTTTTGTGCGCAGCGAGGTGGTACGCTTTCTATTCATACTTTTACAAATGCCTCAAGCTGTGAAAGCCCTTATACATGACTTATACTAATCAAACACTTCTGCGATTATCTGCTACAAGAAATCGGCTGCCTCTTTCCTCCCCTGATGATTTTACCATTACAATCTGATGCTTGGAAAGATATATGATTCCAAAACTATCAACTTATGTGCAATTAACGTCGACAAATTGTCACAGACCCATCTACAAATCCATAAAGATCCAATCAACCGAGACTGCCTTGCTCTCATCTCATTAAAGCAGTTTTTTCTTATAAGAAAATCTCCGAAACATGATGATCATTTAAAAAACATTTGGCTTCAAAAAGGCAAATTAACAGAAATGATTAATGAATGAATTTGTTATCTGCTGAAAAGTGTTAAAAAAAAGAAGCCAGCAGCAATTTAAGAGAAAAGGCTGACTTTTATATCTATGGCTTGCACCATCAAGAAAGGTTTACAGAAAAAAAACCAACTCATAATAATCCTACAGTAAGACTGTATTATTAGGATCACTAAACAAAGTCAAATTTGGGGTAGGGTGGGGTGATGTGGAAATTCAGTAGATAGCTGGAAGCAGCTCCTATTCCTTGGTTATTTACCAAACATTTTTTTTCAATATAAATTAGTTTTAAGTAATGATTTTTGGCCTTACTGTCCCCACCCACACTCTACCCTAGGGATGGATGTCCTAACACTATTATCAGAAAACACTAAAGGCTGAAATGTTTACTGAATACTCACAGAAACTCCTAAACTGAGAATAGCACCAGGATAGTCCAGTGTGTGTACAACTTGGTATGTAGTCACATCATATACCTTTACATGTCTGTAAAAAAACAAGCACATCACTAGAACAACTTTCTTTTAGAGTTTTCCATAAAATATGTATTAAAAACATCAAGCATTTTTACACTATTCTCCTCCATACATGCCTTATGCACATTCTTTCACTACCCTCACTCCATCAATCTTCCACATTGATAAGTGCAATATATACAAATGAAGTGAAATACTAACAAATGACATGAAGTGTAATACTGACTTATCGCGTAAAGTGTAATACTGACTTATCGCGTAAAGTGTAATACTGAGTTATCAAGTAAGGTGTAATACTGAGTTATCAAGTAAATTGTAATACTGACCTATCAAGTGAAGTGTAATATACTGACTTATCAAGTGAAGTGTAATACGTATCAAGGGAAATGTAATATGGACCTATCAAGTGAAGTGTAATACTTACAAATGTATCAAATGAAGCGTAATACTGGCTTACTTATTGAGTGAAGTGTAATACTGACTTACACATCAAGTGAAGTGTAATATTGACTTACACATCAAGTGAAGTGTAACACTGACTTAGCACGTGAGGTGTAACACGGACTTAGCACGTGAGGTGTAACACGGACTTAGCACGTGAGGGGTAACACGGACTTATCACATGATGTGTAACACGGACTTATCACGTGAAGTGTAACACGGACTTATCACGTGAAGTGTAACACGGACTTATCACGTGAAGTGTAACACGGACTTATCACGTTAAGTGTAACACGGACATATCACGTGAAGTGTAACACGGACATATCAAGTGAAGTGTAACACGGACATATCAAGTGAAGTGTAACACGGACATATCAAGT
>JAULBS010077375.1:0-19888 GCA_032355785.1 Symmetromphalus regularis
AGATATATCGAGATACATGAAACCATATTGCGGTACGTATTGCACTCAGCAAGTTTTATAGTATACTCATTAGGTAGATATATCGAGATACATGAAACCATATTGTGGTACGTATTGCACTCAGCAAGTTTTATAGTATACTCATTAGGTAGATATATCGAGATACATGAAACCATATTGCGGTATGTATTGCACTCGGCAAGTTTTATAAGATGGATACTTATTAGGTAGATACATGGAGATACATGAAACCATATTGCAGTACATATTGCACTCGGCAAGTTTTATAATATGGATACTCATTAGGTAGATATATCGAGATACATGAAACCATATTGCGGTACATATTGCACTCGGCAAGTATCACAATATACTGGTATATCACGATACACGAAACCATATCACGGTACGTATTGCACTCGGCAAGTATCGCAATATACTGGTAATATCAAGATACATGAAACCATATCACTGTACGTATTGCATTCGGCAAGTATCACAATATACTGGTAATATCGAGATACATGAAACCATATCACGGTATGTATTGCACTCGACAAGTATCACAATATACTGGTAATATCGAGATACATGAAACCATATCGCGGTACGTATTGCACTCGGCAAGTATCACAATATACTGGTATATCATGATCACGAAACCATATTGCGGTACATATTGCACTCGGCAAGTATCACAATATACTGGTTTTATAAGATGGATACTCATTAGGTAGATATATTGAGATACATGAAACCATATCACTGTACGTATTGCACTCGGCAAGTATCACAGTATACTGGTAATATCAAGATACATGAAACCATATTGCGGTACGTATTGCACTCGGCAAGTATAGCAATATACACACCTAGTCATTTTAGTAATATCGGGTTATATACACTCCAGTAAAGTTCATGGTATGCCTCAAGGTATATCCCATATGCCCTAAGGCATAGAATAAAAAATGGTTTTGCCTCATTGTAGGTACAAATAGGAACAGTTTTTCTCAATTTCTGTGCAACAAATCAGTCTTCAAAATACTCAAATTAATGTTTGATTGGGGGGACCACACCCTCCTGGACACCCCATCAGGCCTTTGAATTCCCTTCATTTTGGATTTTAGGCTGAATACTTGCCAGCCACTTTTTCCAATTGCCATGACTGATAGATGTAAATGGAGAATTTAAAAGTTTTATAAGCACGGATTGAAGTGTTATTTCAAATATATTGTTTGTGTATTATTTGTTTCACATGGACTATTTTATTTTTGTATCACTCCACTGACCTTAGGTAGAAAGCATGTGTGTGACTATATATTACATAGAATATATCACTGAGAATGTATACCTTTTATATAATTTTATTTCCTATAGAGAAAAGGATGTGTATGGAAATATCATATTGTATTTTACTTTCATAGGTAGATACATGTAGTTGCTTAATGGTAATTGGCTGTTTAAAAAATATTATGAAAATAAATTTAAAGTATTTTTAGTAGTATCTTCTATTTCTGAGTTTGACTGTGGGTAATAAATTAAATAACTAACTCGACAATCTGAATTATGCATTATATGTCTCATAAAATGAATGCTGTCAGTGTCACTAGACCTCACAGTTATGAACACTTGCCAGTCAAGACCAGGGTCATAGAGGGCAGCAGAGCTCTGGGGCCATCGAGGGCAGCGGAGCCCTGGGGCTATCGAGGGCGTCAGAGCTCTGGGGCTGGATGCAGCATAGGGGCCTATCGTGACTTGAGAATAATATATCTACCTTATTATTTTTTTCGAGCACTTGGGCATTGACAGGCCCTGGGGCACTTGGGCATTGACAGGCCCCGGGGCACTTGGTCATTGACAGGCCCCGGGGCACTTGGGCATTGACAGGCCCCGGGCACTTGGGCATTGACAGGCCCCGGGGCTCTTGGGCATTGACAGGCCCCGGGGCACTTGTCCCTGCAGACTCCCCCTCTCTATGGGCCTGCTGAAGACCGATTGTCAGTAATTCTGTAATTTGTTGTTTATATGTAGTGTTCTCCCCAGAATATATGGACCCTGGGGACTGTACTTACATTTCCCTGCTTGAATTATCCATTCTTTTAATAATATTAATAATACCAGTATTATACCGTATACGCAAATATCTTCACAGCTAAAATAATTTGCGATCGACCTTTCATTTGACATTTTTGCGAGGAATTATTTTCGCAACCGCGTCCTACAGTAATAAAAATAAAAAGAATAAAAAGAGCAACATTGACCAAACTCCTTTCAGTTTTATTTATACCCTTAAGACATTCTCAGCAAACTATCCATGTCTTATATGTATTTCCGATAAGACATGTTATCGATTGAACAAGTCCAAGTCCAAGTCATAGCCAATACTATGGCAAGTCCAAGTCATAGCCAATACTATGGCAAGTCCAAGTCATAGCCAATGCTGTGGCAAGTCCAAGTCATAGTCAACGCTATGGCAAGTCCAAGTCATAGCCAATACTATGGCAAGTCCAAGTCATAGCCAATACTATGGCAAGTCCAAGTCATAGTCAACACTATGGCAAGTCCAAGTCATAGCAAATAATATGGCAAGTCCAAGTCATAGCCAATGCTGTGGCAAGTCCAAGTCATAGCCAATACTATGGCAAGTCCAAGTCATAGCCAATACTATGGCAAGTCCAAGTCATAGCCAGTACTATGGCAAGTCCAAGTCATAGCCAATACTATGGCAAGTCAAGTCCAAGTCATAGCCAATACTATGGCAAGTCCAAGTCATAGTCAACGCTATGGCAAGTCATAGTCATAGCCAATACTATGGACCCAATACTAGTCATATTATAATATCACAAATGACAATTTCTTGCTGATTGGCAGTTTTCAGACTTCTCAGGATTGGTTTTGATATTATTTTAAATCCGTTGAGAAAATAAAGTGGTGGGTGGGTAGATCTGGCGGAAGGCTTATAGCATATTACTAACATGCGATATGTAGTCCTGTATATAAGACCATGTAATTTCTGCAATAAAGTGATTAAGCTATACGCTCACTGGCAATTACCCTCCTTTTCAGTTCTGACCTGTCCTTATTCCTTGATATATATATATATATATATACACAGTCAAACCTACCCATGTGGCCACCTGTATTGAGCAGCCACCTGTCTTAAACAGCCAACTTTATTTTCTCCCAAATCAGCTAATTTAATATAATTTAACCTGTATTAAGCAGCCAACTGTTTTAAGAGGCCATGTTTTCTTAATCCCTTGTGTGGCTGCTTAAGACAGGTTTGACTGTATATATATTATTGGTGGGGTGGGTGGGTTGTAATATCTCAGTAAATATTAATGAAATAATGTGAACATGCCTTTAAATATATTTAGATTTATATCACTATTTTCGTTTCATAATTATATTCTTTGTATTATATTTGCGATTACCTCGATAAAACATCTGTTTTGCATGTTACACTAAACCTCACAGATAGAAGATAATTGTGTATAGTTCATTAATAAAACTGAAAGTGATTATTTGAAAATAACGAAGACAGAAGAATTTCACTATATCACAAATGTATGTGCATGTCATTTCATTTCATTTGTGTTCGGTGTAAATGCCATGTCACTATATTTAACTTTTATCATACTCATAATTTACCAACCATAGAAATCCTGTGCTTATCAGTAGTGGACACAGAAATTTAGGAGGGTTAAACCCCCTTTGTTTGTCTAAGAAACAATTTTTTACTTTGTGTATAAAAAAGAAGAAATGAGAAGAAATGGATACTCACATATTTAGATTTATTGCCCACTGGACAGGGTTATCCAACTTTTACATGGTGCTAGAAAAATCTGTCTGACCCTAGGGCTAGATAAATCTGTCTGACCCTAGGGCTAGATAAATCTGTCTGACCCTAGGGCTAGATAAATCTGTCTGACCCATGGGCTAGACGATTTCTACATACGCCTTTCTGGCGAACTAATAACAGAACTGCTTATTAGGAGACATAGTTCTGGGTTTTTTTTGCTGTAGATATATTCAAAGATTGAAATACAAATTTAAATTAAAAATGTAAAGTAATAATAACATATATTTATTTTAATTAATGTTGAACATAATACAAAAATATATAAAATGCCTATACAAAATATGATGTCATTATAATTTGTAAAAGTGAAAATGGCGTCACTAAAACAAGGAAAAGTGCAAATTAACGTCATGTTGGGGAAAATACATTTTTCTTTTAGTTTTAAAAGTTTTGCTTTTACAATTAAGTGGGCAAGAAAAAGAATCAATCTCCGTTTGTGAGGTATAGACAAGGCAAACCTCGGTCCTCACAAGCACATTTTCTTCATTGGGTTGGAATTGCCTTGTCTGTACACCACAACAGTGATAGATTCTATTAATCCATTGTTCCCCCACGTAATTTAAATAGTTGGTATTGCTTGTATCCTCATTGGAAAATTCCTTAGAAATGGGAAACAAAAAACATTTGCCAAATGAACCCCTCATTTCCTTAAAACCAGTGGCCGTGCCTGCTTATAAAACTTTGAAAGTCGATTAAACCTCAGGGGTAGAAATTAAGAAATTATTTTCACTCGCCTGGGGGACTAGTAGCCTTGAAAAGTTACTCATCCCCACAAAAAATCACTAATCCCCCATTTTAATACTGGAAAAATATCTACTGGCCCGGGGAACTAGCGTCAGTAAGCATTTACTCGCCCCCAGCAACTTTAACTCACCGCAGGCGATGGGATAAGTGTTAATTTCTATCCCTGAACCTTAAACAAAATCTGGAATCTTTCATCTCAGCTTACAAATTTTGACAAATTGAGATTTTATTAAATTTAAAAAATTGTAAGCATGGCCTTCATTTGACTTGTGGTGCTGTTTCTGTTATTTATCTCACCCTTTGTCAAAATTAGTGTATAGCCTTTACTCTTTGTCAAGTCGAACTCAGGCGACCTTGACATAGTTTTCTGAGTCAGTGAAACATATCAAGGAAAGGAACCAGCCCCTGTAGTGCATGGTTAAGCTATCGGACTCACGTCTGGTAGGTACAGGGATCAAATCTCAGTCAAGGCATGGAATTTTTAATCTCAGTATCGGCTCCAACCCAGAGTGAGTGCTCCACAAGGCTCAATGGGTAGGTTTATACCATTTATACCAACCAGAGGTCCACAACTGGCCTTATCAGTGGTATGTGCTGTCCTGTCTGTGGGATAATGCCTATAAACAAATCCCTTGCTGCATATTGATGAGAATCTGCGTTAGTGTGGCGCCAACGGGTTTCGTCTCTTCTTTTAACCCTAACCTCTGTCCTAGACAGATAGCACAGGAAACTGAGTTATGTGTCCAGGACAGCGTGCTTCAACATAATTGGATACAAGGATGCAAATAATCACTCAACCAAGGAATGCATCGTAAGTGAGGAGAGTTTATCTCATATCAGTTTGTCCATCATTCTGCTGGCCATGAGCATTTCCTTAAATGTCAGTACTAACTTGTAAAAAGGTTTTAATTTTGAGAGTATTTTATAAAATAAATAACAGCTTAGTATTATATTGTGAAGTTCTTTTTCTTTCTTTCTGCAGGTCCGACCCCAAGTTGTTCCGGGATGATGTAGACATCAAATTCAGCCGTACTCTTAACTCATGTAAAGTACCTCAGGTAGGTTGCAGTAACTAATAACTCATATAAAGTATTTCAGGTAGGTTGCAGTAACTAATAACTCATGTTAAGTACCTCAGAGGCTGCAGTAACTAATAACTCATGTAAAGTATCAGGTAGGTTGCAGTAACTAATAACTCATATAAAGTATTTCAGGTAGGTTGCAGTAACTAATAACTCATGTAAAGTACCTAAGATGCTGCAGTAACTAATAACTCATGTAAATTAGCTCAGAGGTTGCAGTAACTACAAACTCATGTAAGGTACCTGATGTAGGCTGCAGTAACTAATTAATCAAAGGTCAATTTTTTGTAATATGATTTAACTCGATTGCTGAAGCTAGTGAAATTTAGTTACAAGAAAATCATTGAATTTGTTTACAAGAAGTCGAGGTAATTTGGTAATGATATAAGTCAGGGAATTACCATACAAGAAAGTCATTGAATTTGTTTACAAGAAGTCGAGGTAATTTCGTAATGATTTAAGTCAGGCAATTACCATACAAGAAAGTGATGTAATGTGCTTATAGGTGAGTCACAGAAATGTCAGAAAATCATTTTACAAGAAAATCTAGAAATGTGGTTACAATGAAGTCACTATACTCATATTTGATTTTTAAAAAATGTTAGAAAATTTGGTTACAAAAAAGTTGGTTATGAATAGTTATAGAAAGGTTTGTTTTTTTAAACGCACTAATTTTGAAGTCTACAGATAGACTAAAACTATTAATTTGTTACTCTCTTCTCATTCCTAGATCCGCCATGCCAGTGTTGACCGTCTGCTTGACCGGCTGACCGACCTGCGTTTCCTTAGCATCGACTTTCTCAACACATTCCTGCTCACATACAGAGTGTTCACCAATGGACCAACTCTTCTCGAAGCCCTCAAGCGGGTCTACAAGAACCCCGACACGGGAAACTTTGAGTCTGGCCTCTCCACGGGACAGTAAGTTTAGTCTTTATTTTTTTATCACATCTTTACAATTACAAAAATTAAACATTTAACTTTGACCTGTCTTCCATACCTGTCAAGTCTCCTGATTTTAAGTACCTCTCCCAACCTCCTGATCGGATATTCAATTTAAGCCCACGTTAAAAAAAAATCTTCCGCTTAATTCCGACAGCATAAAAATCGGTAAATGGCCTACAGGTGGAACTCCTTGCAGGGCATATTACATGCGATACGCGCAGGGACTATAACCGTGAATGCGCAAAAATACCTACATTGGGGTCTTAGGTGGTAAATTTAAAAGTTGCCATTACCAGCTGATTACTTACATTTTTTTCATGTTTTATGGTGCAATAAAATTTTGGTACTATTAAACTTGTGTTAAGTGCTGTTGAACACATGTGCAAATGGCATGAAAACTGAGTGCCCCCAATGAGAATTTTCAAATGTTGACAGGTATGGTCTTCTGAACTCATTGGTAACTCAAATGAAGTTTTCTGTGCAGTCAAGTCCATTCAGGGGTTGAAATTTAGAAATTATTTTCACTCGCCTTGCTGACTAGTAGCCTTAAAAAGTTACTCATCCCCACAAAAAATCACTAGTTCCCCCATTTTAATTTTAAGATTGGGTTGATCCACGATGTGAATTACAGATGTAACGTGTGGTTCACGTTAAGAAGACAAATTATATTGGTGCTACAAAGTTTTTATTTATTTTTTATTTTGGGGAATTCAATTAAAAATTATCAGTCTGACAGCTACTATCTCAAAATAATACAACTTATTAATACAAGATTGGAAAAAATATCTACTGGCCCGGAGGACTAGCTTCAGCGAGGATTTACTTGCCCCCAGTGATTTTTTACTCTCCTCGGGCGAGGGGTCGAGCGTTAGTTTCTATCCATGTCACTTAATTGCATTCCTGATAATAGCATATTCCTGTTATTTGCATAATATTCTGCTGCACAGAACCATTTGTATGCAAATATATAATATATAAAAAAACCTCTTTTAATTGTATATGCTTTCTTTGTAATGTCTGGTTAATTTATAAGAAAATGTAGAAAACTATTTTTTTATTCCAAAGTACCAAAAAGAATCATAATGGCAAATTTTAACATTTTTGTCAAATAATCACAAAATGACCACAAAGTAAGTGAAAATGTATACTATTTTTGCATCTGTTATTGAATATTTCTGATTTTTGTGATCACTGTTTGATAAATGTACTTTGATTTTATAAATACCAGATAGTACAAGTCCTAGAGTAGTACCATAACATGATTTTAAATGGGCGTTTCTGATAAAGGAATAATCATGTTAATTGCATAAAATATTTGGGAAAAATGCTTATATGCAATTACCGTGAACATGCCGATAGTGCCATAAATTCAATTATGCACTAACTTATTTCTGTTTGGCTGTGATCACCATACTGTGTATTTAGCACAAAGTTATTGGCCAGGTAACGTGAAAAGTGACATTTCGTAAGCGGATTTCAGTTTTGTTTGTTTTTACAAAGATTACAAAATGCATGTGATTATTCAACAAAAATTGTGATTTATATTCTTAGTAAATCTTAAGGGAATCTTGTGTGTACTATCAATAAAGATTTTGTCTGCATCATGTGCGTGTGTTCAATTGTTAATATGTCTCATCGGAAATACATGTACATATCGGATAGTATACCGAAGATGTCTAAATGTATAAAGTAAAGTAAAGTTTGTTTTATATAACGACGCCTCTGGAACACATTGATTTATAACTTATCATCGGTTATTGGACATCAGTCATATGGTCATACTGACATATGTATTTAAAGGAAACCCACTGCCGCCACACAGGCTACTCTTTCCGATATGCACTGTCCCATAGAGAGGACAGCACATACCACGGCCTTTGATGAACCAGTTGTGGACCACTGGTTGAAATTGAAAATAGCCAAAACTGCAAATGGGTCCACTGAGAAGGATCGATTCGATGACCAACCGGTTCACAGGCAGACACTCTACCATTTGAGCTAAATTCTAAATGTATCAATGAAACAGTAACATTGCTTTTTTTATTTGTTTTCTTTTTATTATTGGGGGTTGCAATCACGAGAATAATTTCTTGTGAAAATGTAAGTGAAAACTCGATCGCAAATTTTTTTAGCCACACAATTATTTGAGTATATGGTACCTTGTTTTCATGTTATACACTGAAGTTTTAATGTTTTACTAGGTCTGATGTCGAAGATGGGAGTCCGCCACACACAGAGTTTACAGGCGAACCGCCATGTATCGACTCAAAGCTCATTATCAAACCACAGGCGGAGAAAATGCGCCGAGTCAGTGCAGGAGTCGTCCCATATACCACCACATCTGGAGAAACCCACATCGAAAAACCCATCATCAGTTCCATCAGTTTTAAATGTAAGACATTTGTGTTTTAACCCATATAATGATCTAATTCAGCACATTTATAATAATAATAAAATTCTCTATTTTCAGAGGGCAGTAGTGGATCGGGTAGGCTGTGTCCAGGGGATCAGGATCCCCTATTCTCGATTTTTTTTTTTTAACCATTTTTCCAAGTGAAAGGACGTGAAAATTAACAAAAATTTTCCCTAGTCCCTCCTTTTTCAGAAATCCACATTTGGACACCCCCCCACCCCCCAACACCTTTCAGAAATCCTGCATCCACACCTGGAGGATAATACAATCAGTACTGCATCTGATCTCCCCTGAGGTCGTCTCTAGTCTAGAAATTTACAAATACACGTACAAATATTATACATGTATTTATAACAAAAATCTCATCCTTTCTTTAAAATAATTTTTTGTCCCTCTAAGCTACTTGTTTACCTGTAATTATAATATATATATAAGAACTTCATTATTTGCAACTTAGATTTTTAGTATCTTTGTGATATGCTTGTGGACTTGGCAGGCCATAAAAAAAAATTCTCACTCGAGGGTAATATGTTAACTAAGATACTAAAGAGACTTAATTCAGGACATTTGTAAGACAGTATCTGATTGGATGTTTGTGGTAGTATATCCTGTGATATACATTAAGAGATTTTAAAAGCCAGAGTGAGTGCTACACAAGGCTCAGTGGGTCAGTGTATTCAGCTTACTCTGACCAGTGGTCCACAACTGGTTTATCAAAGGCCATGGTATGTGCTATCCTGTATGTGGGATAGTACATATAAAAGATACCTTGCTGCTTATCGATAAGAGTACTGGTAGTCACATTAAGTGAATGGAACAATGCAGGAGCGAACAAACTTCATTCCATAAATCCAGTCTTGGGAGATTGGCAGTCCTTCTATAGACTTATTTTGTGTCGTTCCCGTATTTAACTCATATTTCTGTTTTGAAGAAGGACCCTTCACCTCAGTGTGAACACTGTCAATATAGATTGACGGTGCATCATATTTTGGTGGAGTGTACTCACCTTGCTCAGATTAGAACACGTTTTTGCTGGTGAGGGTGTTGTGGAATTGTTTAGATTCTATCCACAACTCATTAAGTTTTTAAAAGAAACTCAATTTTATCATAAATGTATTTTTCATTTTAATTGTTTGAATTTATTTGTATCATATTATTATTTATTATAACTGACTTTTTGATTTTTATCATAATGATATGTATTCTTTGTTATATATATATTTCTATTTCAATTATATACACTAAATTATATATCAGGTCTTTACACAGATTTATTTTAAATAATATAATTTTTAACCAATGTATGACCCAAAATGTTTATTTTTGTGCTGGGGGTCGTTAAACAATCATTCAGTTCAATATAGTGTGGCAGCAGCAGGTTTCATCTCTCCTACTAACACTACCCTCTGTCCTGGATAGACAGCACAGGAAGCTGTGGGTCCAGGCCAGCGTGCTTGAACCTTAATTGGATATAAGCACAAAAATATATACAACCTACCAACTTGCTCTGTATATCAGAAATAATTTCTTTCAATTGTTTTTTTCTTATTTCAGTGGAAAGAACAGAATCAGTTGACAGTGACGACAGCCGTTCTGAGCTAACCAGTTACCTCCAGCCACCACGACCAAAACTTGCTCCAATTGCCTCCTGCGAGACCCTGTTTGACTCGGATCAACCCGACGGAATGGACGTTCCTGCAATAATGACAGAAGAAACACCAAGCACAGGTATTACGTTGTCTGATTTTACTTCGGGGGAGTCTTCAACTGACGTTTGTGACACTGGCGAGGGCAAACTTCACCCGACATCTGCCATAGTAACATCATCTTCATCTTCAGAAATGCTTGGCGCTACCACCAGCCCGCACTTGAGTTCCGCTGCCAGTTCAGACACTCTGACTCCCGGAACCCCTCGTGCTAGTCCAATACCATCACCCGTCGAGAGTCCTAAGAAACCGAATTTAGGGAAACTTAACAGTGGGCATACAACGCCAAAGCGATCTCCGACGCCGAGCAAGATAGTCGAGACATCATGTAACATGGATGCATTGGCTCTCTCTCCTACAACGAGTCCCGTGCGTCTGCTACATTTGTTGTCATCTCCTGGGAGGCCGTCCTCGTCTCCAGTCAAGTCGCTGTCACCTCGAACACCGTCACCAATACGAAGAGTGTCGTCACCTGCGAAAGTGACGTCAACGCGATCTCCATCTTCCAGTCCCAAGCTGAGGAGAGCTCCTTCTCCAATCAGTTACAGCTATTCATCACCGAACATGGTCACACCTCAGATTAAAATCAGACCTTGTGAGTAGAGCTGTTACATGTGAACCTCAGCATGCTGTTGTCATGTTGTCACAAGCTGTTGTCATGTGCTTTCTCTCTACTGGAGCGCAGTGTAATATTTCTGCTTCCAAATTTTACTCTTTTTTTCTTCTGATTTTCATTTTTCGTTTTGAAATTTGTTTATGGGTGTACATTGTATTCTGTTTGATTTTTATGCTTTATTGTTTTATTGGTTTTGTGATTTGTTTACTTTATATCATGATTGTTTTGTTGTAGGCAGGGCCAGCCTTAAGATAAGTGGACCAACTAATCCCAACTGGGCCCCGAGCTAGGGCAATCAACTCTAGTCTTGCCTTCTAACAGAGCCAAACTTGAAAAGTTTTGTCAGAAACCAACTTGCAAGCTAATGTTTTGTCATTTCACTAAAACAGACCTTGGATGTGAACCTGGGGACACCACCAAAAATGTTCCCAATTGGGACTCGCAGCTGCTAGGGCTGACCTTGGTTGTAGGAATTATAAATAAATCCCAATTTGTTCTCTCTATTTTTATTTTTTTCTTATATAACAAAATAACCTTCACTGAAGTTGTGTGAACCATTTACTAGCGTGGGATACATGAGGATTTTAAAAATATATACACATGTATATATATTCTAAATTTATATTTTTATTCCACTTCCGTGATTTGTATCATTGGTGTATTCATAAACCATATATTAAAAAGACTTAAAGGCATAATCCCAAGGAATTTAAGGGGCTTTGTGCTCTAAATATGGATTACGAATGAAACTTACATGCATTTGTGATACAAGATCTCGTTTTCATATCACATAAGACATTTTAATTGAAGCATGGTATAGGGAATTCCATGTCGAGTCAATCGATTTTTTTCACCTTTAAACATTTCAAATTTGAAGATCGGAACTTCTCATGGTGCGAAATAAATTGGTACAAAATGTTTTTGTAGCTACAAAAATATTCAGAAGTTTTAAAATAATGGCTAACTGGGAAATATCCATCATGTGACTCGAAATATATACATTACACCTACAATGGAAAAAACCCCTCTTTTTTTTAGATTTATTTGTCCGTGTGCATAATTCATTAGTATTTTTAAAATATTGGTAATAAGCGAGATGCAGTGGTTATGTAAGTAGTTGAATGAAGTATCTCTATGGACAAATCAAATGTTTATATTTGAAATTAATTCTTTGTTTGGAAATTAATTAGGTAAAGGATCCGTGGGAATATGAGTTTAAAAATGTTATGAATGATCATGTTAATAACACCTTTAAAACATTTAGCTAACCATTATGATATAAGCGTGTTGAATAATTATTTTTAAAAGTAGTAAAATAGTAATATCAGATGTCTTAGACGGCTAGCCTATGCTATATGAATAAAAACACGACTGACTTGACTATGAACTGTCTTGTTTTTGTATTTTATGGCCTCCAGTAGTCGATATTTAATTTTGTCAAGCAAAGAATCAATCAGTTAGGCTTGTATGCATTATTTATCCGTTAACTGAAGATTTGTTTTTATGATACTAGTAATCGTTTTAAGTCTATATAAGGGAGATAATCACATATGTTCCATATTCGTCTATGTTATATTAGTCACATGTACACTCATATAAAAGTCCATTTAACCGCATGAATTGCACCGGTGGCACACTGGTTAAGATATCGGACTCGTGGCTCGTATGTACAGGGGTCGAATCTCAGTCGAGGCATGTGGCGTCTAATCTCAGTATCGGTTCCAACGGGTAGGTGTATACCTCTTACACCAACCAGTGGTCCACAACCGGTATATCAACGGATGTTATTTACGCTATCCTGTCTGTGGGATAGTGCATATAAAAGATCCCTTGCTGCTTATTGATAAGAGTAGCTGCATTAAAGTGGCGGTTTCGGGTTTCGTATCTCCTACTAGCTCTGACCTCAGTCCTAAGCAGACAGCACAGGAAGCTAAGTTGTGTGCCCAGGACAGCGTGGTTGAACCTGAATTAGATATAAGCACGAAAATAAATACAATCAAACAAACATTAATTGCATATTGTTATTCACTGAAACAGCACCTGTACAACACTGTTAAACAGTTTACTGAATTTGGTCAACTATGGTCTTACGCATGCGTTGGAATTTGTTAAACATTATTTCTCTCAACCTGACTTCACAAGGACTTAGCAAGTTTTGTGAACAGACTTTTCATCTGTGTTACACGTTTGAGACAGTTGATGTATAAGTGTTTTGATTCAAGGCCTGAAATAAATAAACGTGTTTTCGATTTCAGTGAATAGAACTTAACGTTTTACAATTGCTTACATGGAAATTGTTTTGTGTTTATAAAATGTACCTTTTCTTTAATGTATTTTTTTTTAAAATCTATTTTCCATTACCACATAATATTTTTGTTTAAACAATAGCCATGTACAACACATTTAAATTGTGTTTTTCATTATATCTAATTTGACATATATTCTATATACTTCAAGGTTTGTTCAACTATTAAGACCCCCCACCCCCGCCCCCCAACAACAACAACAACAATAACAAACAAACCTGTTTTTCCGGTAACCCGTCGGACCCAACTTAAAAACTTTATTTTCCATAAAAATTGCAAGACATACTTTTAGTCATTTTCGGTCGTTTCCGGTCATTTTCGGCTGTTTTTTTTACGGTAACCGCTTTCTGTATGCAACAACATCAACATGGCTGCAGCTATCTTGTCTGTCAAAGTGAAGAAATGTCCGTTGTAACTAGATATAAAGTCACCACAATTACTAAAGGATTCTAAACATGACCATATGTGAAAAGTAAAGTATGCATTATTCTACTTCATTATAATAATAAAAAAATGTTTTTAAAACCCTTCTAACCGACTTTTTTTTTTAATATGTAATAGGAAACATAGGTGGTTTTTTTTTTTTTTTTTACCTAACCTATAATGTGATATTATATGAAATTCTTTTTAATAACCAATATCTATTTTTGGAAATTATATACCGGTACCTATCCATTTAAAATGTGTTTTGATTATACATAATGTGTCATATAATATATATACTTCAAGTTTTGTTCAACTATAAAGCAGTAAGGTGGTATTATATAGTTTTCATTTTAATATACAATATCTATTTTTAGAAGTTATATACTATTCATTTAAATTGCGTTTTTGATTATACATAATGTGACATGTAATATTTACTAACTTTCAAAAGAAACGATACCAAAAATAAGAATAAATACTGAAGATGTAACTCCTCTCTTGTTTAAGGCTTCTGTAGAGTTTGTTTTTATCGCTGCTTAAATTAAATTATCGCATTTATGTCAACTGTACATCTGTTTTGCAAATTCAAATGTTATTTTCAGTTTTGAGTGGTTCCTCAAAGTTATCATTAAATTGTCCTTGGTATCATTTCTTTTAGCTGTTAGTTTATATACTTCAATGTGTGTACAACTATTGAACAATAATGTGATATTATATAGTGTTCTTTTTTAATAAACAATATCTATTTTTGGAAATTATATACCTATCCAGCGAATGCATACATAGAGTACATATATGGGCCATTCTCCCAAAGTTGTGTAATTTCATGTAATTGAGTTAAAAATGATTTGTCATCGTCAGTTTATCACATTTTATAACTCCATAGAGAACATATTGTAATTCTCATTGTATCGTTTGGAATCGAAAACGTTATGAACATTATTTTCTGAGAAATGTTATCATCACTGCTGTGGCTTGTTTTACTAAAAATAGATCTCTAAAGATAAAATAAGTTCAAAATTAAACACTTCTGCCCAACTTTAAAATTTCTCAGATGAACTGGCCAAATTACACAACTTCGTGAGAATGTCCCGTATAATATTGTTTCCTTTCATAGAAATGAGACCAGAATATATGTCCTGTTCTTTGTGTCTTGGTGTTTCCGTTTAGAATACTACGCTATATTTATTCCAGTTTATGTTTTTATTTTAACATATTTGTGGTGTTTATCATTAATATAGATGCTCATTGTTATAATCCATATAATTCAAAATAACAGTCAATCGTATGTGCTACAAATCTTTTACTCTCTTTTATCTATCTTTTAGTATACAAATGTACAACCTCTGTTATGTTCAAGTAAATATACTGAACAGAAAAAGAAACGCACGTTTCTTCAGATTCAGTTTAATCAAATTAGACGAAAAATTCATAAAACACATTAACCTCGTGCCGCACGCGCTTTACACTCCTGAGCACGTGCCTCCTGTAAGCAAAGCAGCCAACGATAACATATAGTTAATTTTTATTCAATCAAACATTGTAAATTAACTTTGCGTTTCTTTTGCTGTTCAGTATATTCAGATTATTACTCTGTAAAAAAAAACTAAACAATGGTGGGTGTGGTTTACTAAATATAATTACCTATCAGTAAACACCTCTGTATCTGTAGATTAAAATAATGAAAAAGAAGAAACAAAATATTCTTTGCTTAGATTAGCAAAAAAACTATATTAAAGGGTTTATAAATGTATATGCAAACAGTAATAATGTCCTTCTAATTACTGAGGGGGTGGGGGTTACGGGCACATTTTAAGGGACAACTAATTTTTAAAAATCACTAAAGTGATGTTGTGTTTATATATATATATTGTTTGTGGTTTTTTGTGTGTTTTTTGCTGAATAAAAATATATTTTCAGACTGTGACAAAATAAAGTGGCCGAAATTCGGAGATTTTTTTGAGTATGAGGGAGTATCGAGTCCAGTTGTTAACATGTTGGTCCCCTACTTTACAACCCTCCCCTCCCACTTTCAAATGAACTCCGCGGGCCCTGCACTGGTGGTTCTGATTTTGTGTCTGAACATAATGTTTTGAGTTCTATTTTTAAAGTATTAAACTGTTTTTTGTGTATTAAATTATTTTAAATTATATCTTGTTTCTGTATATATATATATACTACAGTGTAGCATTAACACATTTCAAGCCCTGTGTATGCTTTGTATGCTGTCCACAAAACACTTCATTTTAATAGTTTTTAACAGTTACGTTTTGCAGGCCTATAATTGAAGGGTTTATTGTGTTTCGTCTCCTCCCTATACAGGCGTGGATGCAGGATTTCTAAAAGGGGGATCCAAATGTGCTTTTCTGAAAAGAGGGGGTAGGGGGGGATCCAAAGTGATTAGTGAATAGAAAAGGAGAAAAAATGGTTTATTTTCACGTCCTTCCACTCGGTAAAATGTAATATAAAACAAAATCGAGAATGGGGGGTGGGGGATTTGAACCACATCCACATAGTGCTAACACAGTCACGTCGTCCATCTCTGTCCTCGTGTCCGTGAGCCTCGGTGGTCCAGCGGTAGAACGACGTACTCTCAAGCTGATGACAGTGGTTCAAAACCCGTCGGAGGCTGGCTCACATTTGTCTATGTGTAAAGATAACCAAATGTTTGACACCCAAATAGCCTATGATTAATAAATCAATGTGCTCTAGTGGTGTCGTTACGGACAAATAAATCATAAACCATAAAGTCGACATAGAATTCCCTATACCATGGTTTCAGGTAAAACGTCTTGCGTGATATAAAAGCGAGATCAAGTATCACAAACGCTTGTAAGTTTCATTCGTAATTAATATTTAGAGAACAAAGCCCCTTAAATTCCGTGGGACTATGCCTTTAATAAAAATAAATTCAGTCTTGGTGACAAAACAAAGTGGCCGAAATCCGGAGAGTTTTCGAAGTATGTGAGGTTTCCTGCAGCAATGGCAGCAATGCTGCTGCCTTTCGGTCACCTACTTTCCAGTGGTCCCCCTACTTTCAAAAGCACTCAATGGGCCCTGGGGCTTGACCTATATCCTACTTAACGGATCGCAAATGTAAATGTAATAGTGATCTATACCTCTTATTACGACGATTTACACGATTTTGAAACAATTTTGTTATAAAGCAATGAAAAAAAAACGTTACTCCCATCCATCAACATGTTTTATGTTTGAAGAACACATACACATAGATGATGGATTGTCTTTAGTGTATTGACAGCTACATAAAAATACTTGATATTCACGTTCTGATACTTGCAAAATAACTACGGGCGTTTCCGTCACGTTTCTTTGGAGCGGAACGTTGACCAAACAGTAGCGTGTCCGCCTGTGAAGCGGTCGGTCGTCGAATCTATCCTTCTAGGTGGTCGCAATTGCAGTTTGGGCTATTTTCCGTTCCAATCAGTGGTTAATAAAACTGGTTAATCAAAGGCCGTGGTATGTGGTGTCCTGTCTGTGGGATGGAGAATATAAAATACCCCTTGCTGCTTATCGGAAAGAGTAGCTTATGTGGCAGCAGCGGGTTTCCTTTAAATGAATATGTCAGAATAGCCATATGATTGACGTCCAATAGTCGATGATAAGATAAAAATCAATGTGCTCTAGAGGCGTCGTTAAATAAAACAAACTTTACTTTACCGTCACGTTTCTTATAACCCCTGAAAATGCCTGCGGCCGTCGGCAGTGCCGTGGAGATTGCCGCGGTGTTTTTGATTCTCCGCAGCACTTTTATTGCTGCGGATTAAAAAAAATTCAAGGTGTATTTTTTCATATTAAAAATAAAGTGTACGTTACGATAAAATTGCCGTGAAAAATGCCGTGGATACTAGTTCTCTACAGCATTTATTTTGCCGTGGACATTTTCCTAAAGTCAAGGGTTGTATAATCCATAATAATGAGTTCAGTAATAACTGGGATTTTTTGTTTTTTTGTTTTTTTATGTTTCTTTTGTTTTTGATTTTTTGTTTGTCTGTTTGTTTGTTTGGGGGTTTCATTTTTTAAATTTGTTTTAGTAATCCATGTAACATACTGTTTAGTGCTGTACCGTCTGTGAGAAAACGCATAATGATAAAAGGTACGTTGCTGCTTATTAGAAAGAGTAGCCAATGCGGAAGTTGCAAGTTTCCTATATAGACCATGAATCATAAACACAGTATATTCGTCATCGGATTCTAATAACCGCTGAACAAAGCAATGTGCCGGATTGTTGTTAAACATTATTTTACTTTTATTATAACGATAACGCAAATTATATATAGAGAATATAAAACGAGTTGCCATTTATTATAAAATTTATGTCTAAAGGTGAAATAATAAGATTTCAAAAGAAAATTATATCTCGAGGTACGTAAATTTTATAATAAATGGTAACGAGTTTGATATTCTGTTTATTACTTCAGACAATTTACTGGTTCTTCTATTTAAACTTTCGAAGTGTGCGACAATTTAGAGAAATGCTATCCTATAACCTTATTGATGAAGTTATGTTGCACTTTTCCTAGTTTTAGTGACGTCATTTGCACTTTTACAAATTATAATGACATCTTATTTAGTATAGGCAAGCTTATTGGCCATAACGAAATGGACGGTTAAACCAATGAGTGATATTTCACACTTGAACATTATTTAATTGTTATCTGTGACCAAAACTGGAAATAATCAATCAATTTATGACGGACCTTAAAGAATACCTTTCTGTAAAACAATTTAAGAAATACACTTCAAACACACACACGCATACGCACAAACAAATAAGCGCACGCACGCGAAATCAAGCACGCGCTCACACGCTCTCCCATAACTTAATTTGAGAGCATATATGTTTTGTTTTATTATTTAAATGAGCCCTATTTCTGCAAAAAATAAACTTTACACATAATCGTTGACTTTCACTGCACATACTTTACCGGACAATTTCCGTTACCGGACGTTTGGTTGGTTGTATTTATTTTCGTGATTATATCCGATTAAGGTTCCTGAGCACACGTCTTAGCTTCCTGTGATGTCTGTTCAGGACACAGGTTAGGAGACACGAAACTGGCTGCCGCCACACTAATGCGCCTACTCTTGTCGATAAGCAGCAAGACATCTTTTATATGCACTAACCCACAGACAGGATAGCACATACCACGGCCTTTGATACAATAGTTGTGGACTACTAGTCAGTGTAAATGTTATACACCTACCCACTGAGCCTTGCGGAGCACTCACTCTGGGTTGGAGCCGGTATCGAGATTAAAAATCATATGCCAATCCAGGCGCGGAAGCTGGATTTCTGAAAGGGGGATTTCCAAATATGGATTTCTGAAAAGGGCGGGGCGTCCAAAAGTGACGAGTGAATAAAAATAGGTGAACAAATGGTAAATTATCACGTCCTTCCACTCGTAAAATGGTAAAAAATAAAAATAAAAACCTCCGAGAAAAGGGGGAATGGATCCGGTGAGATTTGATCCCAGTACCTACTAGCCACAAGACCGATAATTTAACCACTGCATCACCGGCCGCTAATCTTATTTTCACGTTTGTACCGGCCTCCGTGGCGCATTGGTTAAGCTATCGGACTCGAGGTTGGTAGGTACTGAGATCAAATCTCAGTCGAGGTATGGTGTTTTTAATCTCAGTATCGGCTCCATCCCAGAGTGAGTGCTCCGCAAGGCTCAGTGGGATATGTGTATACCACTTACATCGACCAGTGGTCCACAACTGGTTTAACAAAGGCCGTGGTATGTGCTATTCTGTCTGTGGG
>JAULBS010077385.1:0-19887 GCA_032355785.1 Symmetromphalus regularis
AAAGCTGTGTTGTTTTTGTGTCCCTCCGTCACCAAGTTTCAAAAACCAATTTATGATATTAAAAAAGTGATTAGTTTAAAACAATTTATGTGACAATGTAGAGGAACCATTTAGCTACAAAACTAATGTAAATGCAAGTTCTTATGCCAAATAGTTTGTTCAATATGAGTAATTCCATGTAAAGAAGTCAACAAAATGTTCCTCCAAGACTGCTTGATCTTACCCTAAATCAAATGTAAATTATAAAGCCAACACAAGTATTTAGAATTTTCCTCAGGTTTTTGCATTGCAATTTGTTCCATGTTCTACACACTCAAATGACTTTAACAATATAAAAAATATGGTAACATGATTTGTGAACAGATGCAGCGATCTTAGATGTCATGTGATGTTAGATGACATTATCATTTTTAACAATAACGTTTCTTCTAGAAATAGTAGAACAACAAAGAAAATGAGTTTGAAAATGAAACAAGTCTAATTTTTATTAATTTTTTGAAGAAAATGTTTTAATTACTGAAATAATGTTTTTTAGCTATTTTTTTCACTTTTCAATTGCCACGTTTGTTAACATAACAACTCTACAATATAAGAAACGTAAAGTGAAGTACTTTTGTATATTTACATTTTTGTGTATATTGTATAAAAGGTTTAAAAAGCAGTTGTTTGTTCTTATGGCACTTTTAACATACTATGTTTCAATATGCAATTTCTCATAATGAAGATTAAATAATATGTTTTAGATGATAGTGAATAAAGTACATGTAATTACATTATGTTAACTTTATTAAGGAAAAGCTCAGCCATGTAAATTTGCGATCAGTGAAAAATTTTCGTGATCACTTTCATATATATGATCAAGTGGAAGAAAAACAGCTTTGGAATACCATCACTCGTATGAGTGGTAGTAAACAGAGCACAGCTCATCTCGTGACGCTTCACTCATGAGAAGTTCATTATTGTGGCAGTGTAGTAATGGAAACTCACCTGCAAATATAATCATTCCAATTTGTCCAATGTTATTTCCTATGTTGTGATGATATCAAATTAACTTGTGTAACTAACATTGTCATAGAAATCATGGCTGCTTCTATATTGTTGATTTGATCACTTGAAAACGTTTGAGTGACATTCGGACAGATCCAAGTTCTCTATCCACCTTCTCATACTGATCTTCAAGCTCTTCCTAAGAAACAAACACAAAAATAAACCACATTACAATGACAGCTATAAAAACTTTAAATGTGCCACAAGAAGAAGCTTTAGCTAATGAACCCAAAACATCAAAATTAATTTAAAGATGTGGGGGGGTGTGGGGGGGGGGAAGAGACCAGGCCTGGATAAAGAGGGGTAGTCAGGTAAGGCAGTTGGCATGGGCCTACGATTTTGAGAGGTCCAACTGCCCCTGGTATTTAGCTCTGATTACAAAAATACTTGATGAGCAGTTTGAAATGGGGGCCTACATTTCCTATCTGGCTCGGGCCTACTACCAGCTTTGCATGGGCCAGGAGAAGAGGATATTTGAAAAATGTCCCAGATCTCCCACACTTCTCTGCACCTATAAGTAGTATAACATTTGTGGTATCTGACTTCATCTGACACCCCCTGACTCTGCACAAATACCTAATGAAAGTCAAGAACAGTTCATATCTAAATAACAATCCTAACCAGAATAAGTTCTATTATTAACACATCCATATTAAATTTATATAGACTGGTATTGGTTAATATAGTTAAATATGTAGTAATCACTGGTAATGTTTTGTATTTACTGATATAATAAAACAGTTTCTACATGCAGAAATAAAGAACAGTTTTCACAGAGTAATTCTTATCACAACTAACAAATTGATAAATACAATAACATTTTCAAAATCTCACCTTTTGTCTAAGATGCCCATGAGTTGGAACACGTGTCAGTGCAGATTCAAGCTGAAAAATATACAACTATTCTGTCTATCAACATACATGTACACACAATAAATGTTCATCGTATCTGCATAAACTGAATAGGTCAACAATATGTTCCAGGTGGTAAAGAATTTCATGTAGAAAATACTAGGTCATTGCTTAAATCTGAAGCAAGAACCTCATTCCTAGGATAGACATTATGGAAGACCGTATATTGTTGGACTTTTATTTCATATTCCTAAGATGACTCAATATGCTATGAGAAGAAGGAGAGCTAAATACAAAGATTATTAGTCAGTGACAAAACACAAATTACCCCTTCAAGTCATCTCAAAAATGTTCTTTTCCTTTTATACTACTAATCATTTGTAAGACAGTGTCCCACTGATCATCTCAGTTTATAATCATCCACAGGGATAAAAAAAAAATATAAATATAAGAAACAAAAATCACCTGCAGATATTACACCTACAAATCTGTAATGCAAACCAATAGTTATTTATATTGATGTTTTCCTTCATGTTATACCTTTCTCTTTTCAGCTTGTAGAACTTCAAATTTCTTCTCCAGTTTGTCAATAGTTTGCATTCTTTCTTCCAGTCTCTGTTCTCTAGTCTAAACAAGGAAAACACATTAATGCTACAAGCACCACACAAGAGTCAGAAGCACCATGATTACAATCTGACTGCCACCAGCATACAGTTTCAAATATATTACTGTTATCTGTACCCTATTTATTACACATTTTAATAATAAAATGTATTTTATCACTTAAAAATGTGACATGTAACACAATAATTAATAAATCCAAGTGAATAATGACTTCATCATTCTTTCTAGTGAATAAATACTACCTATAAACAAAAGCCCATTTACTACATATATTATCTCAAGTTTGTTGTCAACAACCCCTGCAATTAAGAAAATGTCCACGGCAAAATAAATGTTGCAGAGAAATAGTGCCCAAGGCATTGTCCACGGCAATTTTAGCGTAAAGTATAATTTATTTTTAAGAGAATGAAAAACTATGTAGCAATCTCCATGGCATTGCCAAGTGCTGCGGGCAATTTCATGGGTTGTGTGAAGTATTAAATAACAGTAGCTAACAATATTATGACTTACCATGCTAGCTATTGGAATTTCAGCAGCAGGCTTTGGTTTCACCATAGATGTGTGAACATCTTCCCACTGTGGCCTGGAGACAATATCCCCTGCCCGTACCCTCTCAAGAGTATTAGCAACAGACTTGGGAGATCCTTAAACAAATATAAAAATCATCAAACTGAATACAAATAAAGTAATTTCATAGTTTCACAATTGAAAAAAGGAAAACATTTCAAATTGGGAATTATATATAAACAAATACACATGCATAAAGTATTTTTGTTTTTTTTAATACCCTATTTGACAGAAGAAGTTGGTCAAAAACAACCTTAATCCGTAATCTAACAGTGTTCCCAACTTTAAATCAGTATTCATATTCATAACATGTGAGCATACCAGGACTGGTGATGGGGGAAGGGGGGTTATGTGGGCTTGATGACATGGGCTAACAATTTTGAAGGTGCCTTCTCCACCTGGTATTTAGCACTGATTACAAAAATACTTCATGAGCAGCTTGAAAAGAGACCTAACATTTCCAATCTGCCCTGGGCTTATTACCAGCTTTGCAGGTGAGATAAAAAGAAACAAAATAAATGTTAAATACCTTCAGACCGTTTAGGACTTTGTGACTTAGTACTTTTAAGCACATCATTTGAGGACCTTGTTGGATAGCTATCACCACTAGAAACAGCTTTTAACCCTTTCTGTCTGTCAAGTTTTGATCGATAATCAAACTCCACATCAAAACGAGTTGGAGATGGATACTTCTTAGGCTGTATCTGAATTGGTGGAGGTGTCTTTGGCAATCCTCCATTTTCACCTGAAGGTCTATTCCTAGTTCCATGAGTAACCTGCTTTGGCGTACTAGTAGCCCGGTCTCTTTGCTTTGAGTAAAAGTTTGAAGGTGACTGTTTCACAGAATACTTTGGCGACTGACCAACTTTCTTGCTATATTCATATTCTGTGGCATGTTTTCCTGAATAGGACATGTCACTGCCATAGAATTTCTTCTGGAATGACGAAGAAAGACTTTGTGGCAAATCTTGATTTTTGAGTTTCAGAAGTTCCCTCTCAGCTTTAATGAGTGGTGATGTGCTACTCTTCTCACTCTCTGTATCAGATGTGTCTTCTATTGCTTGTGACTCATTGCCTGTTAACCTAAATATCAAACACACACAGAGTTAAAATTCATCATGAAGAAATCTTAACACAAAAGGTAACACTAGAGTTGTATGTATAAAATACTACTTGCTTACTTAACACTTTAACATTTATCTAGACAAAATCATTCTATTAAGTTCTACGTCATTAAAAACTGTGTAATATTTACCAAAACAAAATCACTCTTTTAAGTAATACTTGCTTCATTAACACTATGTGATATTTATCAAGACAAAATCATTCTTGTAAGTTTTACATCATTAAAAACTGTGATATTTATCAAGACAAAATCAATATTAAAAGTTCTACTTCCTTCATTAACACTATGTAATATTTACCAAGACAAAATCTTTATTTTAAGTTCAACTTGCTTAATTAATACAGTGTGATATTTACCTTCCTGCAATTCTGTAAGAAGCAGGTGGTGGTACAGGAGATCGACTAGTGCTGCGGTTGTCATGATTACTACTGATTAAACTTCTCGGACGATTTACTGCCCCAAATGAATCTTCATAACTTGTCATTACAGATGCCATGCTAAAAAAGATTATATAACAGTACAGACTATCTTTAACCTACGGTGAGAGTAATTTTAAATATATAAACATGAATTATCATTGACAATGTTTAATTCACTTACATAATTTATGAACAAGGGAAATAGTTTATCTTTAAAACTTTTGTACAAGACAGAGCAAAATATACATACTTCAATGCAACTGTTGCCTTGTGTCGAAGATTGTCATTCTCTCTATTCAACTGCTTCACCTGCAATTCAAGCTTGGACTGCATCCTAAAAACATATTAAATCATTAATCCATATATTAATAAATCCTTATTACAAGTAATAGAGAATTAATAAGTAAATTCTGAGTTTCTCTGTAAAAATAGTTAGTACAATTAAAAGTACCAGATTTCCACGAAATAAAATGCTACGATAATACTTTTCAAATTGTATCATTTATACATCCAGTAAATTGAACGTTGGTGCTTATAGAAAAAATAACTTGAGATCAAAAATTTTATCATCACTGTATAGAAAACTTTAATAATTAAATAAAAGTGAATTCCTTTAGTTGCATGAAAACTTTAACCACGTAACAACCCCCCACCCCCACCCCCCACAAAACAAACAAACATCTTACTTATGCAAGTCAACAACCTCATTCTTTGCCTCGTAATACTTATCCTCAATCTGCCTAGAGGACTCCTGTGTAAAAAAAAGAAAAACAAACTTCCATTACAGTAAAAAAAATCACGTTCTATGTGAAAATATAGCAAAGATAAATCCATTACAAATTTTAGATTTTATCTTGTAATTATTATATAGGTACAGAAACAAAAGCTTAGGCCCTTGAGGCAAGTATAAATCACTGGGGATAAGTTATGTTTATATTACTTAATGCACCAATTTAAACTGTAAATAAACTGTTGGATGTTGTGAACAAAGGCAATAACAACAAAAATAGAAGGTAAAAAAATTAAACATTATTAGTCTGTTTAGAACCTTCCAAGCATGACCTACACCAATTTGAATTTTTAAAAATATTATATAGCCTAAAACTGCAATTTTTTTTAACATCTTGGAAACAATCTTGTCCACAAGACACAAATAATATTGAGATTATGCCCACTTCTAGAATCAATTCTGCAGTTTGTATAATTATTTTATTTGAAGAGTATAACCAACTTATTTTATTTGAAGAGTATAACCAACTTATTTTATTTGCCGAGTATAACTTGTACAAGTAGTCATGCATTTTATAAATCTGTTCTTTGTTTTGTTTAGGCAGGTAATGAAAATGTAAAACCCTCAGTTAAGATAAGCTATTGTTTGAGATTTCACAGTCCCATTCTTCAGCTTATAGAAATAATTTCACACCCCTGTGCACAATAAATTATCTCACCAGTGTCCAGGTATTGTTCTCTGCTCTAGCGCAATCCCAACTTAGGTTAATCAGTGCTTGACCACACCATGATATACATACATGTATTGAGTCATTTCCTGATTTCCCATATAGCTTCGTGACTTTGGACATAACAGAATTTATAAAATATTCGTTTCACTGTTAATTTCAGGATGAAAATGTCAAGGTTAGTGATTAGCATAATATTTTGAATTTCTAATTATAATTATAAAGATAATGAATTACTAGAATAGTTTAAAATAAAATTTGAATAAATGTGTATGTCCATATTATTTTTCTGACATGAATTTTTGGATCAGTTTATATTCAATTTAGTAAAAATAATTTCTAGAAAGTTTTTTTAGAGCCCTTTAAAAATATTAATAATTTTAGAAGGTGTTCACAGAAAATAAAACTCTTTTAAACCCTGTCTGTAATAGACAACACTAAGTTAAATTATGGTTAAGGAGGATATTAAAATAATGTCAAATCTCACGACAAAACATTATTAGAAAACTTACCTTAAGAATGTTGTACTCTTTTTCCAAACCTTCATATTTCTCCAATACCTACAAAAACAATGACTACATAAAAATATTTAATGTTAAACACACACACAAAAACTTTTTAACTTCTCACATTTTTCTTTCATTATTAATTGAATAATATCACAATCAACTACAGTCATATCTTACATCAATAACTAATGTAAAAAGTGAAATCTGAAAATGAGAAAATAATATAAATTAAAAAAACAAAAGAATTATAACAAGACATTTGTATTTACCCTCTGTAATGTAACCTTTTCTCTCCTGCTGCTTTCAGAATACTGGTCTTCCTTCTACAACAAATACAAACATTACAATAATAAATAAATCACAGAATATTTGGTTTGCCTGTGTTCCACACAATTCCAAGCCATGATGCAAGATATGTATATACTGAACAGTATTACAAATAAAGATTGTAATACGTAATATACATATAACAATCACTTTGTATGCTAACAATTTCATCATCAATCATGCTAGCTTCTCTGCAGCTGTATAACTTCATGAGATGTTTTTAAATGAGTAGAAAATATGTTTGTTTTGTTTTTCACAATGGAGTTCAGCATGTTACAAATTATTTGATGTTAGGTATTAAACGTAGTAACTGTGATATACAATTTATTTCTGACAATGTTACCTTAAAAACTCTTGAAAACCATAAATGTAAGCTAATGCTCTTCAAAGTGAAGTAGGAAATACAGCTTAAACTTTAAAGATTTTCTTACAGACTCAGATTTCATTATTACTTATGTTATATGTGTGGAATGAAGAATACAGAAGAAACCTGTTAGCACCACATAGGCTAGTCTTTCCCATTAGCAGAAGGTACTTTCCCACAGACTGAACATATAACACAGCCTTTATTATACCAGTTATATACCGCTGGCTGGAATAAGAAATAACCCAAAGCATCTACAGAAATGCCTATCCATCCGAGCTATACATCGGTCCTTACAATGTTTTAAAGGACTCACCTTGAATGCCTCTTGCAGTGCCAGCACCTGCTTCTTCAGATCCATCTGCAAGTCTTCAATGGTCTGGTCTCGATCCTTTGCATAGGAATGAAGCTCTTCTAAACGGTTCTTCAAAGACAGAACTGTCCTTTGAGAATCGTCATAGCGATCTGCATAGTCATTCTTAAAAGGAAACAAAAAATAATTTTTAGTAGAAGCCTATATTAAAAATTATTGGAATGTCTGTAATGGGGAAATGAGGATAAAAATTGATATATACTAAAATGTCAAGCACATGTTCACAATCATTTTAACACTAATAACACACATTTAATTCTAATGACTGAATAATATTATAAGAAATAAATAAAAACTATACAAAGCAAAATTTGCAATAACACTCTTATGAGAATTGCACACGTTATTTATCAGCCACATAATATATTAAAATTGGCTTAATGAGATCAAATTAATCCTACTTACAGCACGGATTTCAAGGCCATGGATTTTTTGTTCCAGATCACGATTTCGGCTGAAAAAACAAGAGTGCATTTTAATACATGGTTCACAATATTAACAGTATTTTACTCTTATTAGACATAAATTTATTATTTTTAAATATATAAAAACACATTAATTTTATGAAAGTTTTCTTTTAAAAAGCAAAATTAATGATAAACATTATTTGTACTAAACACTAAGGGCGTTTTCAGTTGTAATTACATTAGGGGGTGGAAGGTGGAGACAGAGTGCACATGTATTTTTTTTACGTTGGTCCTTGGCAAAAATATGGTCAATTTATGTGGGTGGTGGGTTGGTGAAAGAAATTATAAATTATAATTACCTTGGTACTGGGTCTGTGAACACCGGCAAGATGAATTATGCAGTGGGGGTAATTTTGGTATCAAATCCATGTGGATATTAACCTTGGTAGGGGGTCATGAGCTTATTTTATAAAAGTAGGTGAGGGTGTGTGAATTTTAAAAATTTATACAGGTGGTATCCTAAAACATTAAAGGTGTTCTGCACCCCCATCCCCCATATAAATTTAACTGGAACAGCCCTGACACGAGGGTCGGTATTCAACAAATATTTGTGAAAATCAAGAAGCTTGTGCATTATAGTAATAAATTAAAAGTAATAAAGTTAAGAAGATTCCCAATAGCCCAGATTCTAAGTTCAATCAGGATCAAAATCTAGTGAACTGGGTAAACCCTGTTAATGTATGTTAACAATGTTCATACATCTTAGTGTTGTAAATCTCCTCCTCCAGGTCATCACATCGTCGCTTCAACTCCTGGTTCTCATCCTGCAGGATCCTCTCTCTCGCCGATTCTCTTGACGGAACTGTGATAGCAAGTGATTCTCGCAAGTCCTGCAGCTCAGACTCATAGTACAACCGCAGGTCAGCCATTGCCTTGATGTGCTTTTCTCGTAACTTAGTGCTACAACAAACATAACTTTGAAATTCTTAACCCCTTGATAGAATAGAACCAAGTCACATAAGGCAATTATTATATTAGTCATGCCCTTATATAATGAGTAAAACAATTCCATTGTTTATCAAATTATAAATGTAGAAAATAATCAAGTATAATGATGAAATGACAAAAATGATCTAATTCTATAATAAATTGTATATAAAATACCACCACACACCCCATCATCAACCCCACCTCCATTCCCAGAAAACTAAAAAAAGACAGAAAAAAAAGACTATATAGTAATACTTAAGAACAGCTATGCACTAAAATAAAAGCTTGGTCATACAAACCTTGATGCAAGATATGAATCATCATAATCCGATGTCAGATGGCTATCCACTGCCTGTGCCCGAGATTCCAGACTGGGTTCAATGACATCTCCATTTAACAGCTCACCCATTACAGGAGATGAAGAAAGTGGAATATTTCTCAAACTTCTATTTTCTGACTTTGAAGTAAATGACTGAAATAATCAAACACAAACTTTGATTTAGAAACATTTACTAATAGTTATTATTTATCACTTATTTGAAACACTTCTAAATTCGATCAAATCAAAATGAATGTGAGTCACCAGGAGTAGAAATTAGAAAATTATTTTCATTTCAGGCTAATATTAATAATTATCATTTTGTTTTATAAATGGGTGTTGGCTAGTGGTGTAGCTAGCTGCACATGAAATTAGTGACAGGTTATGGCTTACTAACTGCACTGACTCCAGCACTACAAACTGGGTAATTTTCCACCTTTTCCTGCTATTCTAACCCTACCTTTTTTATTCTGACTTTTACAGACAGATCTATTTTTCCATATTTATTATTTTAACTGTTTCCTGTGAAGTTAATTTAACTGCAAAGTTAAGTTACTCTTTATTATAGGTGAATGCTGTATAATAATATAGAGCAAGATGTCTGGTAAGTTAGATTTTATATATATTTAATTTATTTTAATAAATCACATCTCCTATGAACATATTTTATTTAAAAAAAATATTATTATATATGTGAGAATTATTATACTTTAGCGATTATGAAGCTCAGATATTAATATAATGAATTATATTTTATATTTTTAAAGGTTTTTTTTATATACCACTACAAGGTAAAGTTGATTAAACCCATGATAATGATTGAGGTGTTTGTTATTATTGTGACCCTGGGTTACAATAAGAAATAACTTTAGGATATTAAATGAAATTCCATTTCATATCAGTTTATGTCCCAACTAAAATTATTTTAATTTGTCAAGTTTTAGTGAGTGTTAAATTAAAATTATTTCATGAGAGACATAATCTTGTAAGAAATAGACTAGATTTTAATATACTATTTATTACCAAAAATCAGTTTTCAAATTCTTACTCCTTTTAAGAATCTAGAAAAAAGCATCTGTTCAAATTGAGTAATATCACTCTTATTATTGAGGATATAACACTTTTAATGTGTTGCTTCTTTAATATGTACCTTGTGATGTACATGTAACAATAAAAAATATCTCACCCTCGAAACATTCTTTCCTCTTGAAATTGGCATGGGTGTGCTGTAAACTCCACCTCTTAACATTTTCTCTCCAACAAATTCTGACCTTGATTCTGAGACTGGTGACTTTCTTGCTGATCTTCCTGGGGACCTCCTCGGAGAATGCTTAGAGGAAACATGGACAATGCTGTCCAGTGAACCATACCCTCTACTAGGTGATGGTGTCCTGGAGTCAAAGTCTCGATCCAGAGCACGGCGGACAGGCAAAGATGATGTTTGTACATGTCCATGACTAGCTTCCTCAACAGAATGTATGGATGACATGTTTGTGTCACCACCTTCTAATCTGAACAAGAAAAAAAAAAAATGGAAAAAATTATCACATTATGATCTTTAATAATATAGTTATAATCATTTTAAAATGCAATATAAACACACTTTCATATGAATATTCAGGTTCTACAAAATAACAAATAATTTATATCAAATATTACTTAATTTTTATAAAATATTATAGAATAGAAACATTCCCCAATATCAATATGGACTTGTATTAGTCCAAAATTTAGCGTTATTTTCCATTCCAACCAGTGGTCCACAACTGGTTCATCAAAAGCTGTGCTATGTGCTGTCCTGTCTGTGGGACTATGCATATAAAAGACCCATTGTTGCTTATTGGAAAGAGTAGCCTATGATTGACATCCAATAGTCGAGGATAAGATAAAAATTAATGTGCTCTAGAGACGTCATTAAATAAAACAAAACTTTACTTTATATTCCAAAATATAACTATTTAGCTATGATCATAAAAGATGGAAAATATTCCTGAAAAGAAACATTACCCTAGATTGTTAAAGACTTAAAATACATATCGACTCACCTATACCCATAGTGTCTGTCAGTGGTGTAGAGGTCAGAAGCTGTTGATTCATTGAGCATTTCACGGTGCACTTCAAGACGCTGGTGCAGTGAATCCTGCTGCTTTTGAAGATCTCGCTCCATCTGCACTTGAATTCCTTCAATCAGTCGCTGGTGTTCAACATACTGAGACTGAAGCTCCTTGCGATGCTGTTTCTCCAAAATCTTGAACATCTGTAGCCAAGAAATCTGCAAATAAATAATACAAAATATTCACATATTTCATAGTTTAATGATTTTGAAAACATTTCTGGAACAAGATTTACATTTAATTTTTAGGACAAGATTTAAAAAAATAAAAGTTCAAAATATTCTACATTAAATTTTTTTAATATCTTAGACCTAAATATGTATTCATTCACATTGTTACAGATATTTTTTATGCATAACTAGAATTTTGGAAAGCATGGTTAAGAACTGACCATCAATTTGATGTCATGCTATGGCCTTCATCTCAAATCAAAGTCTAGCCTGGACCAACCAGACATTCAATCTGTCAATAAATACTGGATATATAGACGTTTATGCAATACTAAATTAGTTCAAGAATCTAAAGGAGTAGGTATAATAAGGGTCGTTTTTGGCCCCCAAATAAATGTTAACATGTCCTATATATTTTTATAGAGATATATCTCCAAGTCAATAATACGCTATTTTTTTAGATGTCAGCTGCCATAGGAAAGGAAATAAATGAGGCCTTAAATAACTAACAACCACTCTGTAACACTTTGTGAGGTCAGGAGGGCGAGCGTTCGCGAACAATTACCCTGCAACAAAAACCAGTCTAGCATATGAATGGGAGCGCTCGCCTTTTCGAACGTGTCACCAGTTGCGTGTTCAATTTGTTCTGCGTAGACGGAAACAATCGACTGTTACCGAAAGAAGTTATAAGCAATAAACATCTAGACCATTTAATACGTTGCATACATTAAAGACAAAAACTTTCTAACTCAGTGATTCAGTTTATTTTTTTCCAAAATGTGACGTTTATATTCATTATGACGTGATTTAAAAAATAAAATCCACGGTGTAGAATTACAAATGCGACAAGTTTTTTGCATGAAAATTGATTTTTCGCGGACGTACAAGAATTCTGCGCTATGGCGCAAATTCTGCAATTTTGGAATTCGGGGGTGGGGAGTGGGAGGGGACGAACTGATAAACATTCCTTCACTTGTACTGAGCACCACTGTGGTGTGTGTGAGGTGCAGAAGCTATTTTTTGTTTTGTTTTCGTGTTATTTACAATAAAATATATAGTATTCAATGTGCAAACCTATCGAAAACTATTGCAATAGTTATCGATAGTTGAATTTATTATCGATACATTGCTATTGCGGCACCCATTATCTCGATATATCGATGTATTGTTACACCTTACATACATACATACATACATACATACATACACACACACACACACACACACATACACATATATAATTTATAAAAAAAATATAAAAAAAAATCGCACCGACAGCCGGTTCATTAACGAATGACTATTGCACCAGCATTCGGTTTATTAAAGGCATAGTCCCACGTAATTTAAGGGGCAAATTGTGTAAATATTCATTATGAATGAAACGTACATGTAGTTGGGATACTAGATATCGCTTTCATATCGCACAAGACGTTTTAACTGAACCAAGGCAGAGGAAATTCCATGTGGAGTCGATCGATTTTGTTTCACCTTTAAAATTTTCAAATTTCAAGATCGGTACTTCTCGTATTTTTTTCGGTGAAACCATTTCCGCCGTCGGAATGTTGCGACAGAACGGTTTACATTCCGAACGAATTCGTCCCAATTCAGAATTCACCGAGCTTCAAGATGCAAGAATCTTTATGATATTTTGACGTTTTCCTTTGTCTCCAATGTTGCGTGTTATTAAAATAGTCTTGTATTAACGAGATTGTACATCATGTATGCAATTATTAATGTACATTTCTAATATGCAATTAAAAGAATCGTATGATCGAATTTTTCCCTCCTAAAAATGTGAAAAATTGATCTGCTGATGTAAAGTGGTAGTTGTCCGCGAGGGTGATTAGCATGACACCCAGTCACAACAACTGTAAATATTGTCGTCGAATTGGGCAATCTCTTGCTAATTGTGTTAGATGAAAACACTGCAGTACAGGCTACTGCATTTCCATCTCGTGATAAATCAGTGTAAATATTGTCGTCAAATTGGGCAATCTCTTGCTAATTGTGTTAGATGAAAACACTGCAGTACAGGCTACGGCATTTCCATCTCGTGATAAATCAGTGTAAATATTGTCGTCGAATTGGACAATCTCTTGCTAATTGTGCTAGATGAAAACACTGCAGAACGGACTACGGCATTTCCATCTCGTGATATATCAGTGTAAACATGAATGAAATCACTAAATCTGTTTTTAATTTTAAAAAAATGTAGTTTGTATACAATTGGATTTGTACGATCAAACAGATTAAACAAAATATCATGTGGTTTTATACACTATGGTGGAAGAACATGATATGTTGGAGTTTCCATAATATCATAAAAATCGATGTTGGAATCACTCAAAAGATGCCAGATGCAAAGGCCAACAGTTCGAATAGCTTTTGGCCTCGCATCAAACAACTTTACTATCTTTCTTCAAACATCAGTTTATGAGCTGGATGTTTTTGTAAAACTTCTAATTTAGACGGTTACTGAAAAAATAGCTTTATGCGTCTAGCTTCCAGACTAGGTTCGTGAGCATCAACGTACACACTCTTAATAGGAGATTTCTAAAAGCACTATGACAGTCTAAGACCCTGCTTGTGTATGGGTTCGAGCATCTGCAAGAAAGGCATACGAGCAGACCCATACATAATGCATTCATAATTTAATTTTGATATCACAAGATATCCATAGAGACGGGGCAAAATTTTCGCCCTGTTTTCCATTCTGTATTAGAGATTACTTTTAGAATATTAAGAGCTTTTAAACCCTTCTTTTTAACATATTTTAAATGAGGTATAAAAGATAATTTCCTGTTATAGTTGTAACCCAGAAATTTGGGTTTCTTCACAATTAGAATGAGATCTATATATATTTTTGTTATCCAAATACACTTGTGAATCTAAATGACAAATTCTTTTCTGGCAAAAATGCATACAAACCGTTTTTGTTTTTGAGAATCGAAAACCTTTGCTGAAGTTTATTCAAGCAAACCTGCAACTGATGCTCAGTGATACTCATATTTGGTGATCTGTAACCAATTTGAAAATCATCAACATATAAATAGCTATCCACAACAGGTTTTTAACACTGGATGACTTTATTGATCTTGATATAAAATAAGGTAACAGAAATGATTCTATTCTGAGGCACACCCACTCCTATTCCTGACAGATTTGGTTGAAGTTTGAGAATTCAATTTGGAGACAATTTCTCCAAGATGACTTCTTGCTCTGTCTATTTTAATTATTATTATATTTTGTTTTTATATATATATATATATATTTTTTTTTTTTTTACCATAATTCGTTATAGCTAGCTGGCCTGATCCTCCAGCAGAAATTCCAGATCCCTGGTGTTATGTATTGTGAATTGTTTTTCTTTAGATATCGACGAGTGTAAGGAAGGGAAACACAACTGTCATCGCGATGCAGTCTGCACAAACCAATATGGGTCGTTTTACTGCTCATGCAAGAAAGGGTATTCTGGAAATGGAAGAAGCAATTGCTCAGGTTGTTCTCACTCTAAACATTGTTATATTGGAAAAATATCCAAATTGAATACCCTCTCTCTATCTCCTGTTAACAGATGGATCATTTTTATGTGGTTACCATTTTTAAAATTAGACTAATTCTAATCTTAATAAGATATAGGAACACATTAACTAAAAATAAGTATTTGATAAAACATTTTACGAAATGTTACTTTATATTTTTCGTATTTCTTCGATGTTTTCATTTATTTGCAAAATAAAATAATTTCCTGGTAAGAAAACTCTATAACTGCGTTTAATAAATATATTACAAAGCTATACCATAGAATTAGTAGATAAACATACTCTGATTTCATTTTAGAGGTAGATTATAGTGGATTTGAAACCCCTAAATGTAAACATACTCTGATTTCATTTTAGAGGGTTTCAAAACAACAATAACCTACATCTAAAATGAAATCTGAGTGCTTAGCTCCATTCTACCATCGCTATAAAATAACTTTATACTTGGAACTGTTTCTATAAGTGAAGCAGATAGGTGTGAACAGGTGAGACATCGTTATAATGTATAAATGTTAATTGTTTTCATTTCATTCACTTTTTATATAATGAGTCTCAACTAGCGGCTCGCTATCAGGGGTACTGACGAAAATAAGCTGCTAGGCACTATCTGGGTTTTCATTCTGTTTTAAATGCAGAGTTATCATAGCTTGTTCTATTTTACAGTTAACTTATTTTGCTCTAAAACATCATTAAATATGTTTAAAAGTGTTGGAAAAACTGATAGTATAGATAAGAAAACTTTTAAACTAAATTTTCTTAAAATTGCCGCCTGCATTTCTTTGAACTTCAAATATTAATTGAATTAGAAACTTGATTCAAGTATCAAACTGAAGAGCAGAATCTGATCATTTTAACAATGTCAGTAGTTAAAAACAGACACAATTCAATTTAAGACTCATTTCGTGACGGCAGGTCACAATTTAAGAATTATCAGTACATATTATTTGTCATTATTTACTTTTTATTACTATTTCGTATTTGTAATTATTATTACTATTTATTATTATGTATTATTATTATTATGTATTACTATTTATTATCATTATTTATTGTTATTATTATTATAGAAATTGTTGACTGCACAAAAAGTAAACAACTCGACTGCCACAAAGATGCTAACTGCATTAAAGGAACTGGTGGGATCGAATGTGAATGTAAAAAGGGATTTAAAGGAGACGGAGTTAACAATTGTACAGGTGACATATTGTGTATTTTAAATGTCTTGCGTGTACACTCTAAGAGTTAAAATTCGTTAAGGGATACGGTGAAAATATTATAGCACTATTTATCATTGTTCAGTTATATTTGACTGACAAAATATTGTATTTAAATTGTATTAAAATCTGTAATATTAAAATTTTTACAACAAAAAAAGGACAGAAAAAAGTGTTAAATTTATTTGTTAAAATATAATATGTTTACACGTTTCTATAAACAAAATTACTAAATGTTTATTTTTTAGGGTTTTGGCGATACCAAAAGTATAAGGCGGGTGATGTAACATTTATGTATGGCATCTGTATAAAGATTTTAAAGGGTGAACATGTTTATGGTGATATTCATCTCATTAAACAAACAAAACGATTTAATTGATTAACTGATTAATATAATAATAATAATATCCAACATATCTTTCAAAGGAATTAAGATGCCGCATGTTCAGATATTAAGTGAAAATAGATTAAATTAATCATAAATAAATATATCAGTAAACTTTTTATTACTGTTCTGTCCCTTCTAATCTTTATATTACTGTTCTGTCCCTTCTAATCTTTATATTACTGTTCTGTCCCTTCTAATCTTTATATTACTTTTCTGTCCCTTCTTTTTTCTTCTTTGATCTATATATTATCTCATATTTATAGCACGAATGTTCTTACCTTTTCTTCCTTATATTAGAAATGTTTACTGTTAAATGTTAGGAGAGGGCCTCGTAAGTTGGATAACTTGTACCCAATTCTGTTGTGTACTTTTATATGCAATAAAAATATATTTCAATCAATCAATACGATAAGTATAAATTTAAAATCAATATAAAAAGAATAATGTATTACTGGTGTATTAATAAATAAAACATATACTATATTTTAACTAAAATTAAATCATAACTGGATAGGATTTAATGTATTATATTTTATTTTAATTATTTTATTTTAACGATTAAAAATGTAATGGTATTGTTTCCGAAGTATATGTAGGTATTGAGCAGGTTTCTGATGATGGTAACAGACACCAGGAACTATAATTACCTCTTCAAGAGGTACACATTAATTATCATCGAGTGTATTGAATGGACTGCATTCTAAACTTATCTAAACTATTTACTCTGTTCAGATATTAACGAGTGCAAATGGCCATACAACTGTCATCAAGATGGAATCTGTACTAACACAGTGGGGTCGTTTTCCTGCAAATGCAAAAATGGATTCTCGGGAAATGGAATGGACACGTGTACAGGTTGTTTTCGTACATACAAATTATAATTATAAATATTTAACTGCTGTCGTAACAGTTGTCTTTAAATATGCAGTTATAGATACATGTCTATAACTATTGACGTCATGCTGATTATAAATATTAAACGATTGACGTCACACAATTGTCTATATACAGTTATAAATATATATCATCTGTCATGAGTGGGGCCATTGTTTACTTTTGAAAGGGGTGTGATAGGTACAGGTCTCGTTCGTTACAGTTGTAGATCACGCCAGTTGCTGGTCACGCCCATTACAGATGTATGTCACACCTGTTACAGGTTTATGTCACGCCCGTTACAGGTGTAGGGCACGCCTGTTACAGGTGTAGGTCATGTCCATTACAGGTGTATGTCACACCCGTTACAGTTGTAGGTCACACCCATTACAGGTGTAAGTCACGCCCATTACAGGTGTAGGTCATGCCAATTACAGGTGTATGTCACGCCCAATACAGGTGTAGGTCACGACCATTACAGATGTAAGTCACCCCCATTACAGGTCTAAGTCATGCCCATTACAGGTGTAGGTCTTGCCCTTTACAGATATAAGTCACGTCCATTACATTAGTAGGTCACGCCCATCTCAGATGTAGGTCAAGTCCATTACAGGAGTGAAAGGTTAACTGAACACAACAAGAACACTTTCACAAATTTAAAAATGATAGTGCTTCGTAAGTTGGGTGTCAGGGCTTCTTACCACACCATAAAAACAAAACTAGTGTTAGCTTTTCATGGTGTATTGTGTAGAATATCTCTGATGGTCACACCCTAGACAGTGGAATTGTCCAATATATAAATATTTTGAAAAATAATTATTAACAATTATAAGATCATTGATTACTTGCTTTTGTTATCTAGATATTGACGAATGCACATCAAAAACACACGACTGTCACAAGCTAGCTGACTGCACCAACACATACGGATCGTACACTTGTAAATGTAAGAAAGGATATTCTGGAGATGGCAAAGCCAACTGCACTGGTAACTAGATAACACGTTTCTTGTATATTAACTGCACTGGTAACTAGATAACACGTTTCTTGTGAATCAACTGCACTGGTAACTAGATAACACGTTTCTTTTAAATCAACTGAACTGAGAAATATATAACATGTTTCTTGTAAATCAACTGCATTGGTAACTAGATAACACGTTTCTTATAAATCAACTGCACTGGTAACTAGATAACACGTTTCTTGTAAATCAACTGCATTGGTAACTAGATAACATGTTTCTTGTAAATCAACTGCACTGGTATTTAGATAACACGTTTCTTATAAATCAAATGCATTGGTAACTAGATGAGACGTTTCTTATAAATCAACTTCACTGGTAAGTAGATAACACATTTCTTGTAAATTAACTACACTGGTAACTAGATAACACATTTCTTTTATAGTTGCAGACCTGGTAATAATCATTGTTCGTAGTGTCAGTCAGAATGTCTAGATTTATAATGACAATTATGTAAATATCCTGATTTATTATAATAATTTTAAAAAATAATATTAAAAAAAATAATAATATTGATCACTCTGGCATGTATAACAAATAGTAAACATGGTTATTTCTGCTTCATTTCAGTAATAATTTAACGTCATTTCAGTAAGATCTATAGTAAACAAAAGTATTTGTTTTGAGTGGATAGTGTTCAGGATAGTTAAAGGGTTAAAAATAAAATATGCATGTTCCTAGGAGATAAGAGAGACTTTATCATCAATTCAGTTATTGAAAAAAAAAGAAAAAAAAAAGGAAGAAAAAGAAAATGAATTCTGAAGAAGTTTCTATAAGATTGTTTTGTATAATAAATTTACCTAGCGGTATTAATTAACAAACCAAGCCATTCATATAATACATTTACCTAGCAGTATTAGTTAACAAACCAAGCCATTCATTAAAATAATAATAGAAATAATAAAAAAAAAAAAAATGTAGAATCTTTGGAAACACTTGTTTTTATATATAATACATTTACCTTGTGGTATTAGTTAACAAACCAACCTATTTATATAATACATTTATCTAGCGATATTAGTTAACAAACCAACCTATTTATATAATACATTTATCTAGCGGTATTAGTTAACAAACCAACCAATTTATATAATACATTTATCTAGCGGTATTAGTTAACAAACCAACCTATTTATATAATACATTTATCTAGCGATATTAGTTAACAAACCAACCTATTTATA
>JAULBS010077396.1:0-19886 GCA_032355785.1 Symmetromphalus regularis
AAAGTAAAGTTTGTTTTATTTAACGATGCCTCTAGAGCACATTGATTTTTATCTTATCATCGGCTATTTGACGTCATACATATGGTCATTCTCACATATATCTTTAGAGGAAACCCACTGCCACCATATAGGCTACTCTTTCCAATAAGCAGCAAGGAATATTTTACATGGACTTTCCGACAGACAGACAACACATAACATGGCCTTTGATGAACCAGTTGTGGATCACTGGTTGGAACGTAAAATATTCCAAACTGCAAATGGGTCCACAGAGAAGGATCAATCCAACGACTGACTGGTTCACAGGCAGACACATCCTGTTTCTTTATTTTCTAACACAAGAGAATTTTGTTTGGCCAGTAAATTTTTATGCTAGAAATGCCAGAAATTATGGTCTAGATGAAACAATACTTAACCAATCTCAACTGTCAACCCCAGAAGTAGCCCGCAGCATTGCTGTGGAGATTGGCACTGAGATTTTCATTCTCTGTGGCACTTTTTTTTCAAGATATTTTTTTTTATTATTATTAAAAATAAAGTAGAAAATTGCCATAGGACACTATTTCTCCATAGCATTTATTTTGCTGTTGACATTTTCTTAATTGCAACCAGTGACATCACTTTTTGAAGTCAGTATTTAAAAATGCAAACTCTCTGAAATTGAAACCATTTCACTATGGTCATTCTCACAAGCTGTCAAAATTTGACTATATTTTCATCCAGAAAAGAAAAAAAAAGAGTTTTAAAAGTAAATTATTATTTTTAAATGTTACATTTTGTTATATTTCATGCATAGGTTGTGTCCTATTTTGTAAGTGTATATTATTTAAAATTTATATATTTCCTTTCTGTAAATTGCTGTTAAAAAGGAGGCCAGCACATACATTTTTTGTTTCAGTATTGTTTTTCACATTGACACTGAAATATTTATAAATATGTGCCAAATATCTACATATCTATGCGTATCTTTTCGTTGTCCAGTATACATTATAAAGATGATGTTTACTTAATGTATTTTAGTGTTGGTGTTGTGTGATGTATTGTAACACATTATTAATCAGAAAGAGACCATAAATAAATTATAAACCAACAACAGAATATTGTTTTATGGGGTGGGGAAGGAATAAACTTCATTTTTACAGTAATTCATCATTATCCATTAGAAATGTCACTAAAACCTATGAGTCTTAGCATTAACATTGTGTTAAAAGAGATTAACTTTCAAGTTGTAATAAATAAAATGGCTAACTAGGCACTCGAGATATCAAGTGTGTACCGTCACAGTAGTCAAACTGATGCAGTAGTCAACCCAAATACTGATGATCAATTTTGTTTTGTATCTTACTGGTTTTACATTTTCTATGCTGAAACAGTAGTTCTTGATTCTAATAGGCATAGTTTATAAATATGTTACATTGCAACTGAATTGTCAAGTTTATCAGTAAAATAAAACTGTAATAAAAGTTGTATTATTAATTTGGACCCAAGTCATATACATGTATGTATATTTAATTACAAATTAATAAATAACGTTTATTTTTGGGGTTTTATTGGGGGGTTTTTTTGGGGGGGGGGGGGTTGTCATGTGGAGTGTATGTCAGTTTTGTCTATTTAAATTTAATAAATATATATGCACATTAATTTTTTTATATTGAAATCGGGTCAAAAATGTGTGTTGTTTTTATGATTGTTATTTGAATTGTCAAGTTTATAAATTATAGTTAAATTGTAACTAATTAACAAGTTTATACATTATATATAGTAATATTGTAACTAATTAACAAGTTTACGTTTCATTGTAAAGTTTATAAATGTTTCGTTGTAAAGTTAATAAATGTTTCATTGTAATTGTCAAGTTTATAAATGTTACATTGTAATAGTCAAGTTTATATTATGTTACATTATATACGAATTGTCATGTTTATAAATATGTTACACTATTATACTCAACAAAATTAATTGATGGCCACTAGATAATTTTGGCATGTTTAAATAGTGCATTAAGTGTGTTTGCTAGGTGGTGTTTCCCGCTTGCCTAAAACGTCTGCTGGCCTTAAATAATTTTGTTGCTTATACAGTTTCTTTTTAGTTGTCATGTTTACTTGGCCATGTTTGTTTATTGTAGTTGTGTTGTTGTCAAAGTCTTGATTGTTAGGTTTACAACTTGTCGTATATTTAAACTCTGACAAGCATATTAATATTGAAATAGCCACAATATATACTATAATATAGCCTAAACCATTGTCAGTTTATAATTAATGTATTGTAGTCTTGATAAATGATGTCATTATGTTTTCATCATGTATTCTTGATCATTTATAATTAGTGTTGTCTTGGTTAGCTGATGAAAGTCAGGAAAAATCATTTTTCATCAAGGTTTTATTTCACATGCAATTTTGATACTAGCTTGTTAATAAAGAATGTTTTCTTTTGAAAGGTATCTTCTGTTGTCTTTTCTAAACTCCAATAAAAGCAATGGTCCACAACTGATTTATCAAAGGCTGTGGTATGTACTGTCCTGTCTATTGGACACTGTAATGCTGCATATAATAGACCCCTTGCTGCTTATTGGAAAGAGTAGCCTACATGTATGTGACAGCAGCAGGTTTCCTCTAAATGCATAATTCAGAATGACCATATGATTGACATCAAATAGCCGATGATAAGTTAAAAATAAACGTTAAGTAAAACAAACTTTACTTTTCTAAAGAGAACTACCTTTTTTTCTTATTTAACAACACCAGTGAGCGGGATGTAGCTCAAATGGTCGGTCGTCAGATCAATCCTTCTAAGTGGACCCATTTGCAGTTTGGGTTATTTTCCGTTCCAGGCAGTGGTACACAACTGGTTCATAAAGGCCATGGTATGTGTTGTCCTGTCTGTGGGACGGTGCATACAAAAGATCCCTCGCTGCTTATGGCAAAGAGTAGCCTATGTGGTGGCAGCGGGTTTCCTCTAAATAAATGTCAGAATGACCATATGATTGATGTCCAATAACCAATGATAAGATAAAAATCAACGTGTTCTAGAGGCGTCATTAAAACAAACTTTACTCTCATACCCTCCCTCATTCAGGTTCTGTTTTCAGCCTCTAGGTATGGCACAGACTACATAGTATATCATATGTGGCAGTAGAACTTCCATCACTTTGACTTCAAGTGTACTCATTGGCACTGTGACCTATTTATCAAGTGTACTTGTTATTATGTTAACACTGTAACCTACTTATTGATGTTTGGGTTGACCTCCCCAAGCTGTGAGTGTTGATGACCTTTTTAATGATTCGTTCAGCTGCGTGACCCCCAGAAGGCCTGTTTATGATGTGTTAATATCCTTTTTAAAGGACAGGAACATAAAAAAAATTGGTTGATTTGTGCAAATATACATCATACTAAAATAGGTAAACACATTAAAAAGAAATTATGTTTTAGACATTTAAATTTTAACCATTCACAGCTCATTTAATCTTACCTTGCTTCCTACAAGATTGCACACATTGGTAATGTCACTGGAACCAAAGGTATTTCTTGAGTAACCGTGGCATGGCTGCAACAATTAATTTCTTTGCAGAAGTAACTATCAGCAAGTTTTTTTTAGACCAAATCACAGCTGGATGTTTCATAAAAAAAGTCATAACACTTGCAGAGGGATGTGCATGACTGGAGGTTGGCTATGCACCAGGGCTCAGTTGTTCAAAGCAGGTTAGTTGAATATTTCAAAACCGAATTTTAAATCATTGCAAATAGCAATTGAAGAGATAAGTTGAAAGTTAGTTTATTATAGTTTAGGCTATAATAAACTATAGCCTAAATAATCAAATCGGAAGTATATCTGAACTTTCTACGAAGATAATTTAAAGAGAAATATTCATCTACCCCATGAATAGCTTAACAATGCTTTGAACAACTGGGCCCTGGTAAACAATTATGTAGAGCAGCAATAGTCATGCCATGTGACAGTGAGTGCATACATTTAATGTCAAAGTAATGAAGGTATTAGTGTTTTGACATCAATCCCTCGCAATGGGTTACTTCACATTAAAAGTTTTCATATGTAATTGGTATGTGCTGTCCTGTTTGGGTATTCTTTTTTTCAATAATTAAAAAATATTTTTCTTCTTTTTATGAGTACGGGTGTGGATTAGGGGAGATTAATGCACATCTACTAAACATTTTTTAACGACAACTATAGCAGTTATTAGTCATCAGATATTGGATGTCAACCATTTGTTAGTGTGAGCCAGCATCCGATGGGTTTTGAACCACTGTCTTCAGCTTAATCCGATGCCCTACCACTGGACCATGGAGGCTCATCTGCCAAACAAACCCCATATGGTCAGACTACTGCAGAGAATAGCATTACAGATATAATTCCACATTTATCAACCTTTTATTAAAATACTCCTCAAAAAAAGTAGGGGAACTCGAATAAGAATTTACAATTGCCAAAATTGTAAAGTATATTAGCTGCGGGAATGGGCAAATTAACTGGGCAAATATTACAACCGGTAGTTCAGTATTACAGTAGGTTTTATGACCGCCAAAGATCTTGAAGGACTGGGGTCTGACTTGATACTGCCACAATGTGCCAGATGATGAGGCTTACTGGGCATTAGTCTCCCAATAGCCCTTTGAGGGTGTCTGTATCACTCCTCTTGCAGAACCTGACCAAGTTCTGCTAACGTGGTCGGCAGTCTCTGACATTGAAGCACACATCTTCCTATCATGTCCTAGATGATAAACCTGAACATTCTTTACTAGGATGTCTGTCGTCAAAATGTTTGTTCTAATAGTTGATATCAACATTATTATTTTAGGTTCCCTTTCTTTTTTTGAAGAGTATATTACACCTTGCACAGAATATTATACTAATAAAGGACAAAGCAACACGCAAGTGGATACAGACTGATGTTTATTAACAAACACTGTAGCATACTGATGACAATCTATGATACAAAAAACACACATGTACATGAACAGAACGGACAAGCCATCGAGATACCCGCTTACAATAGTACGTGTAGCTGCACATCAGACGCGATGCAAACAGCATCAAAGGCCAGCAACTGAGGGTATTTGTTGTCACCCCCAACACCCACCCATCCCTCCCTCCCACTTTTACAGTCCCTGGATTTTCGTTTCTAGTTACTGAGGTAAAGCTCCAAGATGCTATGAAATTTCTTCTTTTCATTTTGCAAGATGACCATTACCAGGTGTTTTACTGCAAGACTTGTGTTTCAGTAAGGTATACTCAACCAAAAAAAGAAAGCATGTTGAAATATTCACATTTTTTTAATGTGCCATTTGACCATAAAAAAAACACTGTGCTTACAGTCACTTAATATTACTGCTCACACATACCTCCTAAATGGTGTGGTTATGTAATTCCAGAATTTCTGCCATCAATGTTTATGAAAAAATTATTACAGATTACATGCATACTCTTTTTTGGTTGAGTATATGATGGTACCTACTTCAAAGTATTGGTGGACTGTTTAAATAATTACATTGTTACATTAGCTACCAGAATAAGGTAGTTATTTTGTTAACAAATTTCATAATGACCGATAAAACATTTGTATCTTCTGTAAATATTACTTGGTTATGAAAACGTTTAATTGACTACATAAATGGGAAAACGTATCGTATTATAACACACAATAATCATAAACCTGTACTGCAGTTCATCAGTAATGCATTACTGACAACACCTACCCGTAACCTTTCAATAATTGTTATTATTCTGTACATATAAATAACTCAAAATAAATATTGTAGCTAGATGTTCATATAAACCAGTAGCGGATCCAGGTCACCCCTTTTCTCCAAAAATTTTAAAAGATTTTTCCAAGTGGAAGGATATGAAAATTAACCATTTCCCCCAATTTCTATTCACTCATCACTTTTGGATATCCACCTTTCAGAAATCCACATTTGGACCCCCCTTTCAAAAATCCTGCATCCGCGCCTGAACACTATTTATTTTAATCAAAATTATTTCTTTAAAACGTAATAATCATATGCAATGAAAAATGGAATTACTTGTAGGTATGCAATGCAGAATAGACCTATGTATGTAGTGAAGAATGAAGCTAGGTGTGCAATGCAGAATACATCTATATGTGTAGTGAAGAACGGAGCTACATGTAGGTGTGCAATAGACCTGTGTATGTAGTGAAGAATGAAGCTAGGTGTGCAATGCAGAATAGATCTATATGTGTAGTGAAGAACGGAGCTACATGTAGGTGTGCAATAGACCTGTGTGTGTAGTGAAGAATGAACCTAGGTGTGCATTGCAGAATAGATCTATATGTGTAGTGAAGAACGGAGCTACATGTAGGTGTGCAATAGACCTGTGTGTGTAGAACGGAGCTACATGTAGGTGTGCAATGCAGATTAGACCTGTTGTAAAGAACGAACCTAGGTGTACAATGCGATATAGATTATGTGTAGTGAACGGAGCTAGTTGTGTAACACATAATAGATGGAGTTAGGTGTGTAGTGAATGGAGCTAGTTGTGCAGAGAATGGAGCTAGTTGTGTAATGAATGGAGCTAGTTGTGTAATGAATGGAGCTAGTTGTTCAGAGAATGGAGTTAGGTGTGTAGTGAAGAACGGAGCTAGTTGTGCAGAGAATGGAGCTAGGTGTGTAGAGAACGGAGCTAGGTGGGAGATAGGCATGGAGTGAAGAACAAAGCTAGGCATGGAGTGAAGAACAAAGCTAGGCATGGAGTGAAGAACAAAGCTAGGCATGGAGTGAAGAACAAAGCTAAGCATGTAGTGAAGAACAGAGCAAGAAGCGTGGTCGACAGCTAGGGGTGTTGTGAACGGAGCTAGGCATGGAGTGAAGAACAAAGCAAGAAGCGTGGTCGAGAGCTAGGGGTGTTGTGAACGGAGCTAGGCATGGAGTGAAGAACAAAGCTAAGCATGGAGTGAAGAACAAAGCTAGAAGTGTGTTCAAGACCTAGGGGTGTACTGAATTGAGCTAAGCATGTGTTGTTGATAAACAGAGCTAAGCATGTAGTGAAGAACACAGCTAGGTTTGCAGCAAAGAAGAACAGAGGTAGACATTTTACGATGTGCTCCATGATGACTAAACAAGAACTGGTGAATACCAGGGAATGTCCCTACCCCAAGACACATACACAATCAGACTACAGTGATTTCCTGCATGTTGTATCAAAAATAAAAATCTCCAGTTTGACAGAAAATCGTCTGCAGTCAAGCATGTCAAAAATTCATTACACATGCTAAGCACACTTTTATAGCGTGTGCAACAAAGGAGAAAAGAATCTACACAAATCTGAATGGTTACAAATCAAAACACCCAATAACAACGAACAGTCTCTAAAACAACAAGTACATGACAAACATGGATCTTTTACCTAAAATAAAACTTATCCCTCACTAGTATGTACATATTTCAAATAAGTCTTAATTTCTCAAACACTGAGTACATTTAAAAATATAGCTGGCAAAAGAAGGACCTGAATGAATTAAAACATTTTTCATTAAAAGTACCTGGGGTATTTATATGGTTGAGATGCAATGTCTAGCTTTGTAACAAAGTACGATACTTTAATTCCTGTTGTAAACTGTAACAAAGTACAATACTTTAATTCCTGTTGTAAACTGTAACAAAGTACGATACTTTAATTACTGTTGTAAACTGTAACAAAGTACGATACTTTAATTCCTGTTGTAAATTGTAACAAAGTACTATACTTTAATTCCTGTTGTAAACTGTAACAAAGTACTATACTTTAATTCCTGTTGTAAACTGCAACAAAGTACGATACTTTAATTCCTGTTGTAAACTGTAACAAAGTACGATACTTTAATTCCTGTTAACACTAAGCCTGCAAAATACTTTAATTTTGGGTGTGAACACTATACAATAACTCAATTCCAGATGTACCTTTCGTTAAAAGCAAATCATAAAGATACCCGTTGCTGTGATCTACAGCACAATAACATTGTAACTCACCCAATAACATCTTACAAAACTAGAATAACATCTCCACTCATACATCATTGTACTGGCTCTTTTTTCAGCAAAATGTATTTTAAAACAACAAAGTGAACTCTAACAGTACACTGTACAACGTTCTACTTGTTCATTTGTTGGTAAAAGTATTAAAATGTTTACAAACAAAATATTCCCTGATACAAGAGGCCAGCATGGGCCCCAGACTGGTACAATAACGGTACGACTATCAACAATATTCCAGCATCGAAGGATGTCTGCAAGTAAATATCATGCAATTTGATAACTATGTACAGAGGTCGTAACAGATAAAACTAAATTTCTATCCTAAAGTAGTTTTTAAAGTTTATTCAGTAACTGGATTTGCTGAATCAGACAAAAAGTAAAAAGACACTTTGTGTCCCAACGTCTCTGTCCGAACAAATTTGCAATTAATGTTAAAAGGAGAGAAATTGAAAGTAAAAATTTTGTAATTCATAATTCCACAGGAGAAAAAAAATCATTAAAAATTAGAAACATAATTTTAAAAATTTAATATAAGTGTAGGACAAAAGGAGATAAATGGAAAGTAAAAATTTTGTAATTCATAATTCCATAGAAGAAAAATATTTAAAATTTACTAACATAATTTTAAAAATATAATTAAAATGTAGGACCAAAAAATAAAATTAAAATTGTTGAGAAAGTGTGAATGTGCAAGACAATTCAAGTTACACAGAGCACATTTTAACCTAGCAGATAATTTGAATATAATGCACATCTGTTGCATGCAAATGCAAAGAAAAACCTCTGCTGCCACAAGAATACGTTACGCACAAATATTTTCTTATCAAAATAACTAATTACAAAACAGTTTCTACTTGTGTGAATTCCACCCTTGCACTGTCTGGATGAAACCACAACTATACATCATATATACAAGTATGTACACATTAATTTCTTGTCCATAGTCCTACACAATCCATTTATGACATTACTCAAAAAAATACAAACATAATTGTTTTTTATTATTGAAAGTATGACATGATATATGGTGTCCCACCAATATTTAAAACATAACTGCCAATATATTTAGGTTAGTCCCTATCCCCCTCACCCCCCCAAAAAAAACCCATCCCTTTCTACTATGTTACAACAAAAAGATATACTCGAACTAAAAATAAATCTGTTCATATTAAAATTACTGAGCAGAAATGATATATTATATCTACGTGATAGGAAAAGAAACTCCCACTCAACCCCTTGCCCATAAAACAAATATCAATAAATAGAAGAAAAAATATCCAAAGGTGAATTTCAAAGTTGTATACACCTAATAACTTTAACATTTTATTACGAAACTATAACTCTGAAACTTGTTTAAACTTTCATCTATATTAAATTTAATTCAACAGATTTTGTGTATGAACATAGTAAAACAAGTTTCTGTGGCCCCTAATTATAATTTAAGTACATGTAGTTGATGGGGGTATTTGTGTTTTCTTGTCAAAATTACATTACATGGACAGATCAACACATTAACAACAGTTGATGTCTGGCATAGGTTTCAGTTGTACAAATAAACACAGACGGACAGACAGACAAACAGGACAACAATAATAAAGTATAGTATCTTCCTGCGATTTACTATCTGATAATAAATACTAGTCACAGTGCTCGTACTAGTGGTATTCAATATGCTGACCTATTCTGTTGCCATATTTGTACATTTGGAAAGTCCTGAGGATTATTTCAAATCAGTCGTAATTTAAAATTCATAATAAAAAATGCACATACGTACATGTATGTGTGTGTCGGATAAACAATTGTCATTTTTAAAATCACAGTAAAAATGAAGCCCTATATAGCATATACAATGCAAATGTAGTAAAATTGAAAACGTTTAAAGCTTTTATGAAAGACTTAAAATGATATATCATAATGATACGACACCTGAAGCCTAAAATGAAAAAACGTCAAACTTACACATGTTATACATGAGTATGTGAACGTTTCTCACACGAGATTACTACGATACAGAAGGGATAGTAAACCATTTTCTTCCCCTTTTCTTTTATTTAAAAAAAAAAGTTATTTGCTGTAACCAAAACTGACAGAAAAACCCCAACCCAATTTGTACATATCATAAACAACTGAAAAATGTGATCTACTGAATTGTTTTTCTTATGGGTTATTCAAAATATGACTGTCTACATCATGTATGGTTTCAGGCCATAAGATTCACAGTAATGTTAATTACCGGTAGCATGTTGGTACTGTGTCGTTAACTTCACGGAACCGAAATTTCGTTTCCCATGATTTTCATGTTCCCATGACTTATTTTCATGGAATCAAAAAACAGTTTCCAATGGGTTCCCATGATTCAAAACCATGGAACCGAAAAAGTTTTTCCCAGTGACATTTTAAATCCTTTGGCCTGTGGTTTCCCATAAGTCAAAGACGAGCGATGATGGGTCACTATCGTACACAATTATGTCAACACATTTGACTAATGTATTCTCTTCAAAGTTCAAGAAAGAGAAGAAATCATGAAAATAATGTCCAACATGACATTTTCATTTTCACTATAAAATGATATCGAATTTTTTATTATATTTTGGCTTTTCACTATATGAAGTGTTCTACATGAGTTTTCCTTTCAGTGTCTTAAAAGCACTCTATTTATATAAAGTTTCATCACAAAACGTCATATCTCCATTTTGGAGAAAAACTATAAAAATTTGTGTGCGGTAATATGACGTTCGTGCATGGCATATATCACGCATTGGAACAAAAGCATATTTTCTGCTATGCTCATACATGGCAGATGTCCTGTTCTACAAAAACAATTACAATATGAACTTGGAGAACAGATGCAATCCTTTCCTTTGGTGGTGATTTTTTGTGATGAAACTCTTCACATGCTCATAGTTGCATAAGGAGGCAGTGCTCCAAAAAATATCTTTAGATATATTGTATTTGAAATATAATACCCTCAGTTACTTGCACAGATCAAACGGCAAGTAACAACAGTCATTTACTAACAGAAAAATGAGCAAATAATCAAAAGTGCATTAGACAGGAACTGGAGGCAGTCCTCGTAATATTGATGTTGGAATATACACCATGATTAAATTCAAAATGCAAATTACTATTAGTTAAAGTAATCTACTATTATGTTTAAAATGACAACACATGACCACAGAAGCCGTATTCATCACGGGGAACAACTCTATAACATGGTTACACACTTATAATTTGAGCGCACAGTATTATATTTATATTATGGAGTACTTTAACACTGTCATTGTGTTGGTAGAGACTTACAAATTTGCAGTTATTTACCACATAGCTAAAAACAAATAGCCAAACGTGCCACTTGAAACTGTGATATTGCATCTTTAATGAAGTAACTTTCTGCCACCTTGAGAATAACAAAGATTTTAAATATTTTCGGGATGGTATAAACAAAAAAGTGAGTGTAAATGAGAATCCATTCTAGTAGCAAGATGGACTTCCTGTTAATTTAAAATGTGTTTCAGTAGCATAGAGTTTGTATGTTTTCAGACCTCTGGATAGGGTACAATTAATTGTTTTAAATAAATCATGTAACAGTATATTACATTTTTAACATCAATGGACATTTCCTGTCAGTACCACATTTTTCAGTTGTATGAGGATGTACAACCACTATGCTTGGAGAGATACGGATCCCTCAACAACCCAAATCCAAGCTAGATTTAACATGTTCATTTCTAATATACAATTAAATGGGCAACATGATTTATTTAAACAGCTCGGCAAGACAATAAATGAATATCTGAGAAGACAATTAGTGGGTCGTGTTACAGCAAATGTGGGATTCTTTTTAAAGAATGAAATAAATTAATGTAGTGCTTAAAAACATTTTAAAATTTGCATACAGGAATCACAAAACATGCAAATGGCACTAAATTTGTAAAAATTCATGAGAACACACAACATACACAGCTAAAAGTGTCTTCTCATCTGACTGCCGTTCAATACAGGAATATTTATTTACATGTATTTTTTTAATCTAACAATTTCTTGTGAAAGCATTAAAAAGAGCAGGAAAATTACACCGAGCATGGATTAAATGACATTACAATATTGATGGGGAGAATACAACAGACATATTAATCACAAATAAATAATGTCACCGATTCCATTTTTGCAGTCATAACGAGAAGTAACATTTGGTGTATTCTACAGTTAAATGTCAATGCTGTTCTCTTGTGAGGGATCACTAAACACCGACACTTATCAGTCTGTGATGTCAGTTCAGAAAATGTGATACGACATTACAAACCAACTGGCATCCACATTTAAGATTTTTACAATCTGTGATTTTTTCAAACATCATTTTCTTTCAAATTGTCACAAAATATGTGATCACTATAAAACAGTTTCCTTTCGCCATCGGTTAAGTTTGAAATGCATTTATAAAAGAACAGGAAACTAAGCATGTTAGAACTTTGTTCAAACTATAAGACCCATATTTCAAATGATCCCCTTCATACAGTCACTTTACAGCAACTAACACTGGCAGATGACCCCTTCTTCCTTACATTAGAACAGTCCACGTGAAGGGGTTGAACAGTCTACTGTAAGAAAGTGGGGTGAAAATGAAAATAAACATAGAGCTGTAGTCTCACAGTGATGGGATGTCCTTCAGTGGAAGTTCGCCACTTGGTATGACGACGATCTGTGAGGGTAGAATGAGGTTACTAGCTGAGGTAGAAACATTCACGGAGCGTGCTAGCTGAGATATCCGTGCCTGGACGCAGCCAGCAGACAGTCGAGCCTCAGCATCCTGATCCCAGCATTCCTCTACCGTGGATACAAGCAAACTCAGACCCTGCACAAACAAACTTTAACAGTCAACATAGGTCTACAGTGGATACAACAAACTCAGACCCTGCACAAACAAACTTTAACAGTCAACATAGGTCTACAGTGGATACAAGCAAACCCAGACCCTGCACAAACAAACTTTAACAGTCAACATAGGTCTACAGTGGATACAACAAACTCAGACCCTGCAGAAACAAACTTTAACAGTCAACATAGGTCTACAGTGGATACAAGCAAACTCAGACCCTGCACAAACAAACTTTAACAGTCAACATAGGTCTACAGTGGCAGATATAGCAATTTTCAAACAGGGTGGTTATAAAATAAAAAGTAACGTTTGTTTTATTTAACGCCTCTAGAGAACACTGATTTTTATCTTATCATCGGCTATTGGACGTTAATCGTATATGGTCATTCTGACATATTTTTAGAGGAAACCTGCAGCTGCCACATAGGCTACTCTTTCCAATAAGCAGCAAGGAGTCTTTTATATGTAGTCCCACTGACAGGACAGCAAAAACCACAGCCTTTGATGAACCACTTGTGGATCACTGGTTGGAACAGAAAATAGATCAAAATGCAAATGGGTCCACTGGGAAGGATCGATCTGACGATCGACAGCTTCACAGGGGTGGTTGTGTTTATAAAATATTGTTTACCTGGTATCTATGCAATAGGTTGCCATTTAAAGATTCCAGGACATTTTTTAAATCAGGTTGCCCAATTTCCTGACATATGATTAACAATTAGTCATTTTTAAACAATGGTTTTCAAGATATTTTGAATAATTAGTCTTCAAAGGAAACTTGCTACATTTTTCAATTAGCAGCAAGGGATACTTTATATGCATTTTCCTACAAACAGGACAGTAGATACCACAGCTTTAGATACACAAGTCATGGGCCACTGATTGGGACAGGAATAAACAGTCCACTGAGGGGGTTGATTCTATGACCAAAGCACCTCCCAAGGACACTCTACCCACAAAGCTAGATCCTGCTGCCATGGCAGGTAAAAGAAACTTACTGGATGTGTCAGCCAGTGGTCCTTGATGGCTGGTCGCACTTTGCGCACAACAACCAAATCTTGCATCTGTTCCAATGTCGGATGCAAACCAATCTCTTCCTCAAATGGAAGCTGATACTCCTCCGCTGAAAGAGAAATACAAAATGTTTTTCACAAACATGAAATTTTGTACATTCAAACATACTATGTGCACAGAAGTAAGGTTCTGACTTGCCCTATTTTGTTTTCACTCACCAGTGGCAAACTTCGCAACCAAAAAATGCATATTCTGATATGCATCTCTACAACAGGAAACAAATCAGAAGTACAAGGAAAATTATTATTTCATTTTCTTTTTTTAAATATCAATATGTATGGCTACGTATCCTAGAATTGTTTTTTTAAGTGAGAATGTACTTTTTTTCTTCTTCTTCTACTTCATTTTTTTGACTGAAGGAGTGTTGTCTATTCGGTGATTTTTTTAAATTTTAAGATCTAGGACTGTTTCCCAGTAAAATCAGAAGTATAAGGTAACAAATTCAATTAATAAAAAGTTGGTTTTAATCTCATTATCACACATAAAACAGATAGAATGTTAATGAATTATAAAATTTCCTATTTCAATCTGTCACCTAAGATATTAAAAAACCCAGTTTACCTTTAACAGTGGAGCAGCGAGTCATGATTTCCCAGAGAACAAGTCCACATGCGTACATGTCAATCCTGAGAAACGCATCACGGTTGAAACATATAGCTCCCTCGAGAATCTCCGGGGCCATGTACCTACGTGTACCAACCTACAAAGAATGTTAGTGTGCTTAATAGAGGCACTGATTTTCCATTTCAGAATTTTTTCTCCGTTTCATTTTGTGTTTCATCGAAATATTTTCCATTAAACACACACAAGTACGCAAGGAGAGAAAAAAACCGTGAATTAAAACTTGTTTAATACTTAATTACATCGAGCTCGGTAATTCTTGTTTTTTTGCAATCACATAAAACTGACTTTAAGGGTATTATTTATTTACCAAACGTGAAAACCAATTTTCATCACTTTCAATTACGATGAATATTATAAATAAATCGACCCATAATATGTAATAAATCTTTAACATTTAACATAAAAAAAAAACGTCCGCTTCTTTCAGTTAAATCGATGGAAGTATACGAAGCAAACAACTGAGCACCAAACTAATTTGGCATAACATATACAGATATCAGTGTAGTCAAGTATCGACCATTTTTATTCCCCAAACCCACGCTGGAAAATTTGTTTAATTAATAAACTGCGCTATTTGGAGACGAGTAATAATGTTTTGGGAGAAAATCAGGAATTCCGTTTCAGATAGGTTTTTCCGTGTTTCAGTTATCGTGGAAAATCGGTGCCTCTAGCTTAATGACACTCCCACACAATGTGTTATCATTGGCTATTACTAATTAGGTGTCAGCAACACATTTCCACACATGAACAATAAAAACAAACACTGCTGCCAATGTAAGAATTTTACAAATATATTCACTTATGCACATATTTCTTGCTGAAATTTGTTTGTTACAAAAATGTTTGGTTACATATCAGGTCAGTCAATAGGAAGCAGTGGCCACAAAAGAGAATTTAATCATTCAATATAAAATAAAATGAAGATGAAAACAAAAGAGTTCTTTTTTCTTATTGTAAAACTGGTTCTCTGCAACACTGGAGGAAATTTGGGACCCTTAGGTTTTAGGTTATGATCCCCTTACTCCTCTACCACAAGAACAAAAAACTAGTCCCAGAGATCACTATTTTAGAAAAGTCAATAAATTCCTACTAATCTGGTATATAAGTAATAGAGTACATAATCACACTTGACTTTGTAAAAATACTCACCAATCCATGCGTTTCCCCTGGGCTCTTCCCCGGCTCAAACTTGAGCGCCAGTCCAAAGTCTGCAATACACGCAGACAAGTCATTCTTAAGTAAAACATTTTTACTTTTGAAGTCCCTGTGTGCCACAGCGGGTTTGGCCTCACTCACTTTACTTCCAGGTATCTCATCATGCAAGTACGCCAAACCATGTGCCATCGTCTCGGATATCTTGCACATCTCACTCCATGTCACAGTGTTTCCCTTGAGGTAGTCGCCCAATGAGCCCAGTTCGTGAAACTCTGTGATGAGCCATAGCTCAATGTTCAAGTTATCTCCCCTCTTTTCTACAGCAATAAAATTCAGAATGTTTTCGTGCTTCATGTGGGCTAGGTTGTATATTTCCTGCTCCACACTCCACGAATGTTTATCCTGCAGTGGGAAGATTTTAACTGCCACGTAATCCTCCCATAACTGAGCTTTCCAAACTGAGCCGAATCGCCCGCGCGCTCTTAATTCGATCAGCTGCAATGGGTAGAGAGCAGTCTCGCTAGGAGTGGTCGAGATTGCAGGGTCGATTGTTGGCAATGGTTCATGACTATTGTAGCTTCTTTGGTGACGTCTCCACATCCAAAACACAACTACAATAATAAATGCAAACCCGAACAATGGAACAATAGAATACATGACTGTTCGAATGAGCTGTGCACCGCCTTGCTTACGAATGACAGTTGGCGTTGAGGGTGTTGTCGTAGTAACAGGACTAACACTATAGTTAATTCTGCGATTACAAAACATCCCATCGCAGCAACAAAATTTAATTGAAGCACGGTCATTTTTCAATATACATTCTTTTTGACCAATACAATTATCTCCGACCCAACATCCTTTAAAAACGAATCGGATTCCTTCAGATGTGTTTGTCCATGAGGCATAGCACTGCTGTGGTAGTTCTGACAGTCCAGTGCAGTTCTCCACTGTCGGGCAGTGCTGGCGAGTGGGGTCACACGTGTGGTCATACTTCTCACACTGAATGGACTGGGAAGAAACAGTTTCTCCAACTGCAGTTGATTCAGTCTCACCAAGCAGAGGAGCTGAAAGTAAAATTAAAAAAACGTCATACTACATGTAGGTTGCAAGAGAAACGGCATTTAAACAAAATATAAGTTGATTCATTATGCTGTGTTCGAGGAATCGGCAAGCCCGACGCCTGTGGTTAGAGCTTTTTCAAGTTAGGCTAGTGAAAAAATGCTAACCCACTAGCCCGATGGGCAAGCACTTTTTTTTTAATTATTATACGGAATACGCAAAAAAATAATAAATAAATAAAATATACCTTGAAAATTACGAACATGTTGATACTCAATTATGTGCGAACTTATTTCCAGTTTGGCTATAAAAATGTACAGTAAATAATACGTTCAACAAATTATCAATATTTGGTACTAACGGTTTTAGTAGTTTTTACAAAGGTTATATGTGATTATTCAAAAATAATTGTGAATTATAATTATTCTTAGTTAATCTGAACAGAAACTTGTGGGTACTGTCAATAAATACTATTTGTCTCTGCATCATGTGCATGTTCAATCGGTAACATGTATTATTGGAAATACATGTAACACGGGGATAGTATGCTGAGAATGTCTAAGGAAATAAATAAAACTAACTGAAAGGAGTTTGGTAAATGTTTTTTAATTATTTTATTATTGAACATGTCAAATGGTAGAGGATTGCAGTAATACATTACTTGCTATTTACTTGGGACTCGCGACTCAGTGTATTAAGTAATTCAAGCATCGCTATTATATCACACATGCTTTGAATTGTTTTGTTCATTTGTCCTTTGTTTTCTCACCTTATAAATTGGGAAGGGATGTCGGTAATTAACAAAAACTAATTTTCTTTCTTGCTGGCTGCTCACTCGCAGCTCAGTGAGAAACTCATTTTTATACCCAGTGTTGGATCTAGGGTGGGGCCCAGGCCCCACTTAAATTTTGCTATTTAAATAATATTTTTAAAAATTAGTAAAAAAAAAAAATTACTTTAAAGAATCCAAAGAATCAGCATCATATTATTGCCCTCCCATTCTCCCCAATGGATTTTCTGGATCAGCCACTGATGTCAATTAAGAATAAGTGGCATATTGTCAGTATATTCTTTTCATTTATCCTGACATTGGAGATTCTTTTATTTTATTTTATTTGTCATGGAGTGACTGACATCACACAAAGATTACCATTACCCATAAAGAAAATTTATAATAATAAAAACATTTAAATCACTAAATTTTTAAGGGGTCCCATCCACTGGTTACTGAAGTTATAAATATGCTGTCTGTCGATTGTTTTTCTTGTTGTTGTAAAATGTTTGTTTTGCTAATTTGTTAATAATAGAAAGAAAAAAGTTGAATATGAAAATGTTCACGGTAAATTTGGTCAAGTCTTTGGGCTAGTGGTTCTGTCTGGTGGGCTAGTGGAAATCACAAACCTACTAACCCTGTGACTAAACATTTTTCCAAACACTGCTTTTATGAAAGGTGGTTGCTTAATATAGGTTTGCAAGATTTCTATTCCCGGCAAGATGAAGAGTGCCGAATTGCTTCATGGCAGAGATTTTCTTTTCTTCTGGACAAAACAAGCGCTCGACATACTAGTTTCGATAAATAAAGTCCGACTATTATTAGCCTGGAACAGGTCCAATAACTCGCAATTGTAATCTGCAAAAGAACGCAGTCCCAAGTTTTCTCTTTCCAGCCAGATGTCGTAATATCCTGAAGACCACCGAATGGCTCTCCCTACGGAGATTTGTTTTCTTCCGGTCAAATCAAATCAAACTTTTCTGTTCTTTTATCGTTAAAAATACATTTATTATAAGTAATTAATTTATCCATTATTACCTATTACATTGAAGGTAATGATTATTTTGCTTTAGGTTGTCAGTTTTTAGTCTTGAAAACTTGTAGGTCGCTATTTGATAGATCTATTGTGTTCTTTTGTTTTTGTAAATGGTGACACTAATCTAATAATGAATCAGGGTGCATTTTTTTATAAATGTGTTTAAAAATTATTCCTAAAAAAATGTAGCGAGTCGATCCGATTGTCAAGTTTAAGTTTTATTTTTAGAAGTAGGGCTAGTGAATTTTTAAGTCGGGCTAGTGAATTTTGAAAATCACTGGTCCGACGGATTATGGATTTAAAAAAAATTCTAGAAGCCCTGGCCTGTGAAGCTGTTGGTCATCAAATTGATCCTCAGTGGACCCATTTGCAGTTTGTGCTATTTTACGTTACAACCAGTGGTTCATTAACTGGTTAATCAAAGGTCGTGATATATGCTATCCTGTCTGTGGGTCGGTGCATATAAAAGACCCATTGCTGCTTATCGGAAAGAGTAACCTATGTGGCAGCAGTGGGTTTCCTCTAAAAAAATATATCAGAATGACCATATGATTGACGTCCAATAGCCGATGATAAGATAAAAATCAGTGTACTCTAGAGGCATTATTAAATAAAACAAACTTTTAGGTGAAAGCTCAAATGACCTGGACCATTTTAAAAAAGTTTTTAATAATAAAAAGAGTATTATAACTATGAAACTATCTTCCGATGACATTTGATTGATTCTTGTTTCGGCAGTCTTCATTTTGACAATCTTACAACCACTCGCTAACATAACAGAATCCTCCTCCTAGATCTGCCTATGTTTGATATATTGTTACATTCCTATTTAATTGTTTGCTTTAAATATAAACGTGATATTTGTTTAGTATTTGTGTACATGTACAAACGGAGATAAAGAAATGTAAATATCCTATCCACTTGTGTTTCTGTAATCCTACATCCTGCCACACCCTCTGTGCATGCATCGGTACATGTATTCTGCTGGTACAATCCATCAGTGCCTTTCATTAACAGCTATAATAGGACAGTTTAAAAGTGTTTTCATGCTATACCAAACTTAAAACACTATAGAAAATAGGAAATGTGGATATTGCATTTGGTGGGAAGCGGGACGTAGCTCAAATGGTAGCATGTCTGACTGTGAATCGATTGTCGGATCTATCTTTCTCAGTGGACCTCAGTTTGGGATATTTTCCATTCCAACCAGTGATCCACAACTATGGTATGTGCAGTCCTGTCTATGGGACGGTGCATATAAAAGACCCCTTGCTGCTTATCGGAAAGAGTAGCCAATGT
>JAULBS010077407.1:0-35459 GCA_032355785.1 Symmetromphalus regularis
ACAACTCAGCTTCCTGTGCTGTCTGTCCAGGACAGAGGTTAGTGTTAGTAGGAGATACGAAACCCGCTGCCGCCACACTAATGTGGCTACTCTTATCGATAAGCAGCAAGGGATCTTTTTTTTATGCATTATCCCACAGACAGGATTCCACATACTAGTACAATGACCTTTGATAAACCAGTAACAGTGGACCACTGGTCGGTGTAAGTGGTATAAACCTATCCATCGAGACTTGCGGAGCACTCACTCTGGATTGGAGCCGATACTGAGATTAAAAATCCCATGTCTCGACTGAGATTCGATCCCATTATCTACCAGCCACGAGTCCGATAGCTTAACTACTGTGTCACGGAGGCCAGTTTTCATTTGTAATACTTGATCTCGCTTTTATATCACGCAAGACATTCTACTTGAACCATGGTATAAGGAATTCCATGTCGAGTTTATCGTTTATGATTTATTTTTATTATATTTCATTATTATTTTTAAAATATTGATAATAAACGAGTTCCGGTGATTATGTAAGTAGTTGATTGAAGTATTTTTATGGACAAATCAAATGCTTATATTTAAATTAATTCTTTGTTCGGAATTTAATTAGGGTCTGTGTGACTATGCCAAAAAGTAAGGTTTGTTTTTATGTAACGACGCCTCTAGAGCACATTGATTTTTATATTATCGGCTGTTGGACGTCAATCATATGGTCATTCAGATCGGATCATAGGCGGACACGCTAGTGAGAGATTGCGTTTAAAACCAAACAGATTCCAATAGAAAATGTCATATCAGTTACAAGTAAAATACTTTTTGCAAGCTTTGCAATAATAACATTATTGGAGATGAATTTCATTATTTATTTATATGTACAAAATTCAGACAAGGAAGACTTCCAAATCTTTGTGAATAAACCAAATACACACACATTCCAGCAACTCTTCAGTTCAAAATGTATTAGTGTTCCTAAAAAATTGTGTAACTTTATATCAGTTATTAACAAACAATTCTGTGCCTCTTGACTTATATGTAATTTTAACTGTTAATATTTTGCTACTCATCTGTTTGTATCTTGGTATATATGATTTTGAAACCATCTTGACTATTTGTATATTTATTTTTTGTGTTCCTCTGATGTCACCGAATGGTGACCATGAGTGTAAATAAAGTTCTGTTCTGTTCTGCTCATATGCCGTAGATTACGATTTGAGGGTAATAAATTGTTGTTCTCTGCCTGTCTTTGGCAATTCCGTGGCGATTGCCGCGGTGTAGTTCATTCTCCGCGGCACTTTTTTGCCGCTGACTAATTTGTTTTTCATTGTATTTTTTTTTCTTTCTTTTTATTAAGAATGAAGTATACTTTACGCTAAAACTGCCGAGGAAAATGCTGCGGGGACAATTTCTCCACAGCGTTTATTTAGCCGTGGACATTTTCTAAATTGCAAGGATTGTGAATGAACATGATAATTACTGCATAATTGTGATGTGGTTTAAACGCCACTTAAAATTCAGCTTAATATATGTAACTGACTCAATTTGACTCAAAATAGTGACTGGTCAGTTAAAATTCCACGTGGGTTGTTATGCAATTAAATAATATTCAGTGATATCGTAAACTACACGACTTCCTGCAAAACTAACAGCACTCAAATCTCTTGTCTGTGACCAGCATGGGGAGGCTCCGATGGGCCTAACGGCGATCGGGGGATTCGTGATCGTCCTTCGGGGGGAGGGGGTGTGGGGGTGGGTCTGCGCTAGGAGCGTAGGCGTAGGAAAATTGCTAGGTGGGCCTGCTTCCCTCCCCCTCTTACCTTAGGAGGGTAGCGGCATCCGATTCCCGGATCTATTGGCAGCTCTTAGGATACTCCCCAGGGAAAAATCCCCCTCTATTCGAGGTCCAATACCTCTGGGTCTTTATACCGGAGTTTTCATTGGGGCTTCCAAATTTAATAACTATCTCTGGGCTATATTTCGTTATTTAGGCAGACCATTTAAAATTAATTCCTACTCGTCATCAAAATTGAAAATGATCTTATAAAAGTCCCTTATTATCAATAAAGCAGTTAAATAACCACAACCCTTCTCTCTTTTCCCCACTTTTCTCCCCGGACCCAGTGCCCTTGCCTAAAGACACTGGGCCCGTGGCGAGCGTGCCCGAACCAAACTGGATGTGGGCACCGTTAAAAAATACTCGAAACGAAAGACTTCACTGATTAACTACAAGTTTTAATCTAGATTTCATTAATCAAGACAACCAGGGGCGTAAATCCCGGGTGGGGACAGGGGGACACCCCCCCACACACACACACACATACTTTTTTCAAAGGGGGACACCTATATAATTATCCCCCCACTTTTTTCTTCGAAATTAAAATGCTAAATAATATTTTCCAGTATTTCTCTTTATTGTATCAAAGTAACACTTAAACATGTCGTCTTAACACAAATATACTGAAGTACACATGGGGTCTATAGTGGCATCAATCCCGAGGGAGTGGGAGGACACGTCCCCTCTACGTTTGGACAGGGGAATGCTCCGTCGTCCCTCCCTTCTTTTTGGAGAGAGGGGGGGTTCCGTCCCCCTACTTCCAGGAAACGATTTTCGCTCTTGAAGACAACCAACATCTTGAAAACAAATCCAACCTCAATCATATGTTGAAAGACTGAACAAGCTAACCCCATCTCTTTGTAATAAACGCACGTCTTCAGACCACCTGGTCACAAGATACGTAAATTATTTTGTTATTCTGTTCCGTTCTTTGGTCCTAACCTAAACAATATAATGTATGCGATGCCGCATTTCATACGCACCATGTGCATGTGTTGTGATTTGGCGCGGAAGGTTATGCTTTCGGTTTCCTTGAGTAAACAGCTGTGAAATGTACAACAGAGTTCCCTGATCATAGCTAGCACGTGTGACGTATATTTTACCTTCTGTATGTTGCGTTTGCTTTTTTAATTTTAAAGGTACACTACACATTGTTTTTTTTTGTTTTTTTTATTAAAACCTTACTAGCAAAAGCGAATATATCTCTAACATAGCCAGCTTGAGGCAGACGAGGCTCTTGCTTCGTCTGGAATTTCCGCAGACTTATTTTATTTGTTCTCCTATGATACTGATATTAGATTTGTTTTATTTCTCCCCATGATACTGATATTTATTATCCACATGGTTCAAGTTCCCCGCTTCTCGGTTTGCCTCGGCGTTTTTCCCTCTCTGGCTATGCCCCAGTATACACATGTATTTTGAAATGATTTAAACACCAACAAACTGACACATTGCGAATAAATTCTGTGGCGGATCAAAAAAAACCAAAAATCATTTAGGGCCCCTTTGGATACTTTAACGTTAAAAATTGTTTATAATAATTAAAAGAAAATTTTATTTAAATCGCAAAACTTGTGGGTGTCCCGTCTACATCTGCCACTGAAATTGGCAGTAAATAATAATAAATTGTTGTATTTTTAAGAGATTTTTTTTTTCGATTATCTCCCTTTAAAAAAAAAGGTCATAAATTATGCTAATATCACCATGCCCTTTTGCATCGTTGTTTATTCCTGATTAATTTGCGTAAACTTCAAATGTACGTAAATGATTTATTCGCGTGCTAATATTTATCGGTTGGTTCTGTCTGATGTCAGACGAGGCAAACTCGGTCTTGTTAAACACCGGAAAGAGCTGTAAGTATGACAAACAACCATTAGCGGGAATTAAAACCGTCCTTCCCACTCCCGCTTTAATGACGTTCAGAGTGATTGGAGAGTCTTTCCCCAGAATAGGTCACAGGATATTGACCAACAGAAATCTGTGAATAGGCGGACCGAACACCAGACGTGATTTTACGATCATTTAGCTCGGCCGAACAAGTTCATATAGCCCCATCTTCCGTTCACTCTCGGCTAGTACAAGTCCTAATTGGAAATTTGGTCAATATTTCAAGCGTTGATTGCTTGGTAGGACGGAGGGGCGCCCGCGGCATTCTGTAATGTCACGTAGAAAGGTTGTAGTTCGAATCCCAAGAAGTGACTGATTAATAATGATGACGATAACAATAATGATCATAATAATGTCTTCAGGACATGAAAATAACATTTTTTGTAACCGTCCCATTATGATTTTAAATTATTATCGCCGTCTATATGTTACCATGACATAAATAACACATCTAAAGTTAAGTTTGTTTTATTTAACGAGGCCTCTAGAGCACACTGATTTTTTATCTTATCATCGGCTATTGGACGTTAATCACATGGTCATTCTGACATATTTATTTAGAGGAAACCCACTGCCGCCACATACGCTACTCCTTCCGATAAGCAGCAAGGGATCGATTATATGCACCGTCCCAGACAGGACAGCACATACCACGCCCTTTGATAAACCAGTTGTGGACCACGAACTGAAAATAGCTCAAACAGCAAATGGGTGCACTGAGAAGGATCGATCCGATGACCGACCGGTTCACAGGCAGACACGCTACCGTTTGAGCTAGATACCGTTCCATAAATAACGCAGGTCTAGGGTTTTATTCAATACAATATATAGGATTCAGGCGTAGCGGTGTCTGCCTGTGAAGCTGTAGGTCGACGGATCGATCCTTCTCAGTGGACCCATTTGCAATTTGGGCAATTTTCCTTCCTAACAGTGGTCCACAACTGGTTCATCAAATGCCGTGGTATGTGCTGTCCTGTCTGTGGGACAGTGCATATAAAAGACCTCTTACTGCTTATCGGAAAGAGTAGCCTATGTGGCGGCAGCGGAATTCCTCTAAATATGTCAGAATGACCATATGACTGACATTCAATAGCCGATGATAAGATAAACATCAATGTGCTCTAGAGGTGTTGTTAAATAAAACAAATTTTACGTTTTTTTTTTTTTTTTAAATAAAGATCAGACTGTGGGTCGGGTATTTATACAACCATGATGCTCAGGGGCGGTTCCAGCAATTGTGAATAGGGTGCGCAAGTTTGGAACGCGAAGTGTTGGCTTGTACTTGCGCTTAGGGTTTTACAAGAAAAATGTTCATTGCACGAAAATTAGGGCGGGGGGGGGCGTGCACCAGGTGCATCCCCCCGCCCCCTCATGGAACCGCGACTGATGCTGGTGATTTATTCAGTACTAATATCGACCTTTGTGCCGTTAGTTGTGCGTTAAAATATCTTCTGAAACTCAAATATGTCTTCTGTCAAAGAAAGTTAAATTGCTTCTGGCCAGTTGAACATCAGGTAGCCCCAGAAATTATGAAATAAGGCTTATCATAAAATTGGCTACCTGACCAAGCCACTGGGTTCAGGTGAGTTGGAAACAAGAAAGCCTGCACAATTAAGACAAAGCAAGAATAAAATAATTGAACAGTGTTTTAAAATTGTGTTTGTGTGTGTGTGTTTGTGTGTGTATATGCGTTTGTATATGCGTTTGTGTGTGTATATGTGTTTGTGTGTGCGTAGGTGTATGTATATGGGTGTGTATATATGTGTGTGTGTGTGTGTATATGTTGTGTATGTGTGTGTGTGTATATATATGAGTGTGTATGTATGTGTGAGTGTGTCTGTATGTGTGTGTACGAGAGAGGGAGAGAGCGAGAGAGGTATATGTGCATGCACTATACTGCACATATCGTGCACCTGTTTCATGTGGTTTATTACGGTGTGTTGAAGTTTCACTGCCGGTCAGAAAGATATTTCAGTAGGCAAGCGACATCGTAGGTATTTTCGACATACGCAGTAGCGGATCCAGGGGGGTATGGACCCACCCCCTTTTCTCGTATTTTTTTTTAACCGTTTTCCGAGTGGAAGGACGTGAAAATTAATCTTTTTTTTCCCGTCCCATTTACCCATCACATTTTGACACACACTCACACCCCTTCAGAAATCCTGACGTCTTGCTTGTGCATGTATCACATTTTTACGATTACAATCCCTGAAATTGCCCGAGGCAGTAGGCAGTGCCGTGGATATTGTCGCGCAGATTTTCATTCGCTGCTGCACTTTTTTTTGTTTTTGCCGAGGACTAAAAAATTATTTCAAGATGTATTGTTTTCTTACTATTAAAAATAAAGTTTACTTTTCTAAAATTGCCGTGGTAAATACTGTGGAAGCTATTTTTCCACAGCATTTATTTTGGGGGTAGACATTTTTGTAATTGCAAGGAATGTGATTATGATATTCGGAATAATTAAATGCATTTTTGGACAAGGGTATGTACCGTGCTCATCACTTTCAGGAACGGATTTTCGCCCTTGATTACGAATGAAACTTACATGCATTTGTGATACTAGATCTCGCTTTTATATCATGCAAGACGTTTTACCTGAACCGTGGTATAGGCAATTCCATGTCGAGTTTATGATTTATGGTTCGTTACCATAATTCAATTATTATTTTTAAAATATTGATAATAAGTGAGAAGCGGTGGTTATGTTAGTAGTTGAATGAAGTATTTCTATGGACAAATCAAATGTTTATATTTGAAATTAATTCTTTGTTTGGAAATTAATTGGGTCAAGGGTCCGTGGGAGTATGCGTTTAACCTCCTCCCCATCCCCCAACCCCTCCAATGTAAGGCTTGTATGCTTAGGAACATTTTTATAATTGTGAAGGACATCAAACAAGCCAAGGTTGATATATCCTATATTAACAACAAAAATAAACATAAAATAAATAAAAATAAACGTAGCGAATTATATTTATCGCATAACTTATACTTTTTGTTTTATTTCCATTAAATAAAAAATAAGCGAACCAACAAAATTTAAGTAGCAAGCTGTTCAAATACAATGGCTGCACACTCATAAACTGCCGACCGTAAAAAAAAAAAAAAAATTCCTTAAACATTGTAAGTCGTACGTTCAATAATTTTCGGTCGTTTCCGGTTGTTTATTCCGAACCTTTCGGTCATTTTCGGCCTTTTGTAGGGTAACCGCTTCCTGTATGCAACAACATCAACATGGCTGTAGCTATCTTGTCTGTCAATGTGAAGAAATGTCCGCTATAACTAGATAGTAAGTCACCACCATTACTAAAATATTCTAAATATTACCATAATGATGTGAAATGTAAATCATTAATTATTCAACTTCACACATAATATTAAATAATTATTAAAAAAATATTTTAAAAAACTACCTACGTTACCGACCCTATTTTTTTTCAAGCACGTAGTAGAAAACACAGGTATTTTTATTTAGACTTATTATTTTTAACATTAAGAATTCGAGGACTCTTAAGCCCCCCTCCCCCAACCCTCCCCCACTCCCCAAATGGATTTTCTAAATCAGATACTGCAATGTGCTCTAGTGTTGTCATTTAAACGTTCTTTCCGGCAACCTTTATTTACCTGTTTTATTCCAGGTGCTTACGATGTCACGGAGTGAGTAACTGAATGTCACATTTCACCAGCATGGAAATGCACATCATAGAAGTAGTGAAACAGACACTCCTGAAGTGGGTCACATTGCACTGACCTGTAGACGGCAATTTGTAGCAAGGTTAAAATGTCGTTCACGTTTCAACGTACTTCTGGTTAGGCTAAGAAAAGTTTTTTTTTCTGTTTCTTGTGCTAGGCATGTCCACAAATTATGCTCAAGCAGCTATTTTTATTTTATTTTTAATTTGTATGCTGAAGGAAATTGGCTTCCAGGATACAATTAAAAAGTAAAGTCAGTGGCGTAGCTTCAATTGAGGGGTACCGGCCTCCGTGGCGCAGTGGTTAAGCGGTAGGTACTGAGATCAAATCTCAGTTGAGGCATGGGATTTTTAATCTCCGTATCGGCTCCAACTCAGAGTGAGTGCTCCGCAAGGCTCAGTGGGTAGGTGTATACCACTTACACCGACAAGTGTTCCACAACTGGTTTAACAAAGGCCGTGGTATGTGCTATTCTGTCTGTGGGATAGTGCATATAAAAGATCCCTTGCTGTTTATGGAAAAAAGCAGCGGGTTTCGAGTCTCCTACTAACACTAACCTCTGCCCCGGGCCCTGTGCCCTAGTCTTACGACACTGGACCTGGGGGAGGCGGGTCCGAACCAAATTGGATGTGGACCCGTATAAAAAATACTTCACCTCACCTGGGAGACTAGTGTCCTAGAAAAGTTACTAGTCCCCAGGAAAACAGCATTAGCTCCCTTTATTTGTTAGAACCATGTGACTAAAAGACAAAAATCAACATTTCTGGCAGAGTACAAGAAGTCAAACCTTTGCCAGAAAGTTGTTACCACCAGCCCCTGTAGTGCAGTGGTTAAGCTAGTGGATGGTAGATACTGGGATCAAATCTCAGTTGAGGCATGGGATTTTTAATCTCTATATCGGCTCCAACCCAGAATGAGTGCTCCACAAGGCTAAATTGGTAGGAGTACACCACTTACACCGACCAGTGGTCCACAAATGTTTTATCAAAGGTCATGGTTTGTGCTATCCTGTCTGTGGGATAGTGCATATAAAAGATCCCTTGTGGCTTATCAATAACAGTAGCTGCATTTGTGTGGCAGCAGCAGGTTTCATCTCTCCTATTAAGACAAACAAGTTCTGTCCTGGACAGATATCACAGGAAGCTGACTATGTGCCTAAGACAGTGTGTGGACTACTGCTGGAACAAAAAAAACCAAATGTTTTAACATGAAGTCTTAGACTAGCTAGTAATTTCGTCCTGAACTCAGCCCTGATGTGGGCATCTGTGTTCTAGTGATAGAATGTCAGACTCTCAAACTGAAGAATCTGGTTCAAAACCCATTGGAGGCTGACTCACACTTGATTATGTATCAAAATTATCAAATGTTTGACATACAATAATCAATGAATTACAAATGAAGTGGTGTCGTTAAAAAAGAAAGAAAAAAAATGCAGCCGTGTGTCATACAAGAATTTTCATCAAACACACAAAGTTGTCACAACTGTGCATACATGTACTTACTAATTTTCTGTTTATGTTTCGGATGATCCTGTATGTTCTCAACATGTTGTTGATATATAGCAGGTAGTTTACCTTCAGAGTTGTCCTGTACAGTTTTATCATTTGTAACAAAGTGATTAAAACCATGCAAGGAAGAGTCTGGCTCTTCATCATCCAGTGCTAGATTTACTACACCACTGTTACTATCCATCTCCTTGGAAACATCCAATAGTTCTCTATCAGACTTCATGATCACAGAACCAATATCCTCTTTAACAACACTTTTGTTAAGACAAATGAATTTAAACCTTAGAAAATGTAATTGAATCTTGTTTAGAGAAAATATAAAAATCATTCACAATGTTTTCTGTAGTTTTGTCACATCTACATTTTATTCCTCTAGGTTTCACAACTAGATTGAAATGAAACAGTATTTTTTATTTATATGGTTAAAAGTCATAATTTGGCCAAAAAATACTTTTCAACTGTACAGTTCAATTTGAAGTTGTATCATAGGATTAAAACAATATTTGAATAATTAATTTTTCAGTTATTTTAAAAGAAATATTAAAATATTTCTAAATTATACAAAAGAAAATTATTTCCAGAGTACAGAGGCTATTCTCTTTAAAAAAAAAGAGTTATCAGTATCAAACAAAACAAAAAAACAATGCTACATTTTAAAAAATATTTTGAAGGTTTTATTATTATTATTTATTATTAAAGATAAAGAAATGACTCTTACACAAGATTCAACTGTTAAAAACATATTCCATCTCTGTTTGCGAATTATCAAAATTGACTTAACAAGTCATATACAAAATAACACATCCTTCAACAACTTCACAACATGAATACTTCAGCTTAAAACACACAGAAAACATCCCCCATTCAAACAGCAACAAGCTAAACCAAACAGAGACTAAACATGTGACAAACGTATCATTTACCGGCGAAGTCACACACCAGCACATTTCAAAAATACGTTCACTCATCAAGCCATTCAGTGAGGGGCACAATGGGCTGCTTACAACATCCATTAGAAGACAACTAAAACAAACTTTTATTCTATCCACTCTCTTTGACCTCATCAAGAAGGGATTAAGATCAGCTATTCTGTGTGGACTTGTGGTTTTAAAAGATTGACCTGAAAGTTTACCTTTTATAACTAAGTTCTGTGGAGATGTTACAACTTCAAGCCTGAAAGTTTACCTTTTATAACTAAGTTCCAGTGGAGATGTTACAACTTCAAGCCTGAAAGTTCACATTATAACTAAGTTCAGTGGAGATGCTAACAACTTCAGGTCTGAAAGTTTACATTATAACTAAGTTCATTAGAGATGCTACAAAGTTCATTAGAGATGCTACAACTTCAGGTCTGAAAGTTTACATTATAACTAAGTTCAATGGAGATGTTAACAACTTCAAGCAAACCTACACATTTTTAGAATCAACCAATCCTGAGGTCTGAGAATGTCAACAACAACTACAACAACAACAAAATATTTAAAGACACAAGAAAATGTATTATACTGTGACTGACAAAAGCCTTTTTGAAAGTTAAAATTCAACAGGTTTGTTTAGAAGACACATTTTGATGTATCCATTTGTGTTTCATGTTTTCTTTTAATTACACCATTAGAGCACAAAGATTTATTAATCAGACCCCCCCCCCTTTTATCATATTTATACATAAAAAAAAAAAATTCTGTGTGGAAAGATGTGAAAATTAACTATTTTTTCTCCTGTCCTATTCACCCATCACATTTGGACCCCCACTTTCAGAAATCCTCATTTGGACCCCCTCCTTTCAGAAATCCTGCATCCGCACCTGTATTGAATGTCAGACATTTAGAAAATTGTAAGTTTGCATTACTAGTCATCCTCGTGTTTGCCGAAGCTTAAAATGCATTTTAAATACTAAATGGCAAATGGAAGTGGTTTGAAACTTGACTTTAAAAATAATATAATAGTGAGATTCTTTGTGATAATGTTTTTATGTTTTAGGGGTGGATCCCAGCATTCCGAAAAGGGGGGTTCAAAAGATAGTTATAAAATTATTACTGAAAGAGAGGAGTTGATACTAATTTAAGATCTAATTATAAAGGAAAAAAAATACAAACAGCAACAGGCCACAGGATTTCATGGTAATTATCGTTACCAGTAGCGTGTTGGTACAGTGACGTCAAAATCATGGAACCGAAATTTCATTTCCCATGATTTTTGTGTTCCCAAGACTTATTTTCATGGAACCAAAAAACAATTTCCGATGGGTTCCCATGATCAAAAAGTATGAAACCGAAAAAGTGTTTCCCATGAAATTTGAAATCCTATGGCCTGCTGTGAGGAGGGGTTGGGGGTGGGGGGCAAAGGGGATTTCTGTAAGCTCAAGGCAACTACCAACTGGATGTGATGACATTTTTTGCATGTCACAACCTTGTCATGTTACATCAAATCTTTCACCATCAAGTATCAGAACTGTCTTAATATTAAATAGCAAAGCCAGGCATTGTTTTCGGTTTTGTTTTGGTAAAAAAAGGTATGTGAAGTATTTTGTATGGATTGTAATTTAATACTGGTTAATGATATTTGTAAATTATATGTTAACCACTTTTGAGGCTCCATAGGGAGAACCTTTTATTGTTTTGTTATAAATGAGACATGGTGCAGTATTAACTGAAGCAACTTGGATGTGGAATGGGTTAAATAGTATTTTTAGTAAAATAATGTTTTATAAGGTATGATAACAATACTATTGTCCCAACTAATCATTATGTAGATGCAAATCAAACTGTTGAGCATTCTATAACAAATATAATATTCCCTATTTCGTGTGTCAAGTAAAATAGAAACTAAGATATGTGACATTCGTAGGCTTCATCCAGCTCAGTGATACCAAGAATCCACGTGTCAGGGATCAGCGGATCAATCCACAACATGGGTGGATCCAGGGGGATTCAGGGGCTCCAGAACCTATCTCAACCTCTGAAACAATTTTTATTTTATCCCTTTATAATTTGATCATAACTAAATTTGGACATACACCCTCCAATATAAAGTCTTTAAAGTATTTTTGGATACCCCCTTGAAAAACTGCAACACAATGAAACCAGTATGAAATAACCATTACAAAACATGGGCGACGGCCACCGCTACAATAATTTGTTCAGAAGCCATTAAAATAATTTTTCCAGTATCTATATTTCAAAATTTAGCCCTCAACATTGCTAGTCTGCCACCCCAATGTCACAATCGTTTCAGTGTAGCAGTTAATTACAAATCCCCTGGAAATCACAAACCCCCACTTGTAATTTCCTAGGAAATCACAACCCCCCCACCCGGGAAATCGTACCCCTTAACTCTAACCCTAACCCATATATATGGGCATGGGGGTTTGTGATTTATTAGGAAATCATTAACTGGGGTTTGTAATTTACAGGGTGTGTGATTTCCTGCAACACCGGCGGCCCTGCAAAATGTGACATAAATTTAAGTCATAGGGCAGCTGCATTCAGCCTTTACACTGAGGTAAAAATTCATAAATTTGTATGAAGAAGAGTATTGTCTGAATTGGCTGTTATGTAAACGCTGTTATGCCAAAGTATCAGGTTCAGATATATCAAAGCCAATTGATGCAGACCCTAATGTTCAATATCAAATTAAACTGCATACAAAAGAGCTCTCATTTCGCAAGCAGTAATCGTAACCCATGTGTTGGCAGCAGGTATTTGATGTAGACCATGTGATTAACATGACTGTAACCTAACAGACCCAGATTATTAAAGTGATGTCCAATGTGTTAAGTTGTTAAAATATTTATTTCGTTATTAGGCACAGCGGTACAGGTGGAACACCACCCATCAATAATTCTGAATCAAGCATAACCTCGTATCCACTGGAAATTCTGCGCTTCGAGCCCAGATCTGTTAGCCCCTCCCTCCCCAATGTCTCTGTTCACATGATTCCGTAGTGCCTGCTTATACATAGTTAAATGGATAAGTTACAGTACTAAAATTAGTTTCTTTTCTCTTGCTATACATAATACATTTATGAATGAGTGTTTTGTTATTTCATATCAATGAAGTTGTATTGTTAAATCAGTTAAATCGATTGATTTTGTGTAAATTGTGAAATTTACAATGTCACATTCGTGACATAAATAAATTTGAAATTACCGCAGGCTAAACAAATAAGATAAATATGATTATATGAAATATCAAAAAATTATGACACGTAGACATGGTATGCTTTAATTATTTCTGTAGATTTTTTAGGGGCATTTGAAGTATTAAACTTACCCATGTGCTCGTTTTATAAATATAAGAAACTAAGCGTTGGACTCGTTTGAAGTCACATGGTGTTTTCAGACATTTATTACGTTATTTTGTTTACCATCGGCATCAATCAATATCACGGAATTACTCGAAATGCCATTGCAATAAAACGTACTATTCCGAACTCAACCGAAAGATTTCGCGAACAGAGTAGCCTCCCATAAATTACCTTGGCAACGACAAAATACGTCCTTAGATACTGTTGGGGTTGTTTGTGTACAGAAAGTGTAGGCATAAAAGAGAGCTTTTATTTAAAGGTTAATTCCAGAAATATCTGTTTTCACGATGTTAACTGAGGAAGCAACCATTTATAATTTAATTGAGGTGGATCAACCCAAACCGCCAAGACAGCCGAGGTAACTGTTGATCAAATTCTTAGTAGCAAACATTTATGATGACATCTATTATGTATTCGCATATGTCGTATTTTCGTTTTATCAATATCATATATTCATAATATGAAAAGCAATTCTTCTTGCAATTCTGTAAAATATCAAACCTGACCCACCCTTTCTTAAGAGATCATTTAATATAATTTTGTTTATTTTTTCTTGTAAACTAATTCTTATCATTAAATTAGGGTTATCTTCATTCTTTTAAATAGCAGTCACATCAATATATATAGAGGAAGTAGAACTCTGGTTGTTTCATGTTTATGTATTGCATTTAACATAAACAATAAACTAGAATGAGATTTGAAATGGCACTTGGCGTTTATTCAATATGGCAGGCTCGAACTACAAAGAAGGTCGCTTATGACATTAATAGCAACGTTTACAAAGGCCGCTTCTAACATATACAAATACTGTTACAACAACCTTCGATATACACTTGGTCACTGTACAAGAGTTTGCACTGTCTATACCATACCACATACATGTATCTGGAGAAGACACTATATGTACGTATATAAAAAATAAAATGGATTACTATTTTAGTGTGGCAAAAGTCTATTTGGGTAATTAATTAATACAAAGTACAATTTGGCTAATTTTAAGCTGTGGCTATTTTTGAATGAAGTCAGAAAAATACATACTAGACACGGATCACTGGTTACTTACATAAACAAGTAACCTCAATTTCTTCTTCAAAGTCTTGTACTTCTGTTTGTAGTCTATTTGATGTTCTGCAAAACCCTCTGTGGAGACAAACAACAAAAGCATTAATTTATTTAAAACAAATTACTTCAGAATATACTGAGAACATCACCATGTAAGAAATGATGAACAAAGCAATCCAGTCTCGTCACTTTTGATAAGATTTCATAAAAATTGAATTAAAAATGTAAATAAATATGAACAAATAAAGATGAAAGACTTCATAAAAATGATCATCATACCATATTTGAAAGTGTCCGTTCACTTCAAAGTTCAATGCAGGCCATCAAAATTGCAATAATTATCAGTTTGTTTATTTTGTATGACACTCAGGGATATCAACATTAATGTAACCCAATTTTCATTATAGAGTTAAAATTTGGAGCAGGATATAACTGCACATTAAGTGAATGGGTTACTCAAAATGAAATAGGTTACCTAAAAGTAGTAAAACATTTTGGGGATAACCCATTTATGGCTTACAAACATTTTCAATTCCCACATGCCTGCAATGCTTACAGTTTTTTTCTGGTAATAGTGTTATAGAATATACTATAAAACAGGATACAGTAAATTTTGGAAAATGCTTCCGTATTCCACCCACTCCCACCCTATACTCCTATCTAGTAACTACACCCTAACCCTAAACTAAGAGAGGATGGGGAATTTGGAAGACTTGCCAAAGTATATACAATTTTTTTTTTTAAATACCTTGATATTAAATTAGCATGGCTTTCGATCCCCTTCGATATTTTAGTTTTAAATTACTAACCCAATTTTGGTCTTATTTACGATTAAAATACAATGCTAGTTAACTTACTGGTAAAATTCCCCATACTTACCAACAACTGGCATCATCATGTAATACAAACACTGTTTTTTTCAAATAATGAAAAAAGTCAGTTTTAACACACACAAAAATCTATCAAATTTACGAAAATGCTTCTGGTTCAATTGTCTCCCTTAGTAGGTACTCGTTCGTCACTTCCTCTTCCTCTTAAAACTGACCGACCAAAGTATGTACATGTCCTCATACACGGGTTGTTTTAAATCACCAGTTATCTTACAACTGCAAATACATCAATCCTTATAACTTGCAAGAACAAATTAATAAATAACTAAATATTGAATTCCAAAATAATATTGTTTGAGTACTTTTAATTTTGTTATATTTGGAAGTGTTTAGTTGAGACCGATGGCAAACAACCGACAAAACTGCCATTTTTATGGAAACAAAAAATAATATATATGTGTATAATAAATTGAGGGCAAGCCGTCCATATATTCTCCCCACTAATTTTCGTGTTACACGTGTAGGGTTAGAGTAAAGATTAGAACTGAGTAACAGATATTGAGATAATTGGGAGGAACCACTGTCCAGAATTCCTTTCCAAAATCGGTTTTCACATTCTGACGGGATAAAGTTACTATAATAATTGCAACATAATTTTAGAAATTAGTTGTTCACCATGTTAATAGTTGGCAGTTTGCATTGATCGAAATTTGTATGACAGGCAAATTAAACAGTTGTTTGTGTGAAATACTGTGCCCTGAAATTGGTTTGTGATTGCATTTTGTTGCTGTTAAAAACAAAGTTGTGCTGGCATACTTTATAACAATGCCATGGTGGCAGTGTCATGTAAATGTTACATTTAAACCTTTTGAATCACTTGTAAAAGTTGTATATAGTTCTTTACAAAGATCTTTACAAAGATGTTCACATTATCATTGTTTTACAGATGGGTTCCAAAACTGAGGCTAAGCCCAAGGCCATTGTGGCTAAGAAGAAGAAGAAGACCACAACGCGTATGATAGAAAAGGAAATTGGTGGAGACAAAAATGGGGGCAAACGATTAGTTCGAATCACAAGACTGGTAAATATTCGTACTGGCAGTTTTGTTACTAGCTGAAAATTAAAGATTGTGGCACTACTTAAAAATTAGTTAATTCTGTCTTCTACTACATATTAGCACTTAAATTATCCAAATTAATAATTGAAAATTTACGAGGATTGCTCAAGATCCATGTGAAGCCTGGGTGAAACACTTCATATACAGTTTTCATTTAACAGAAAAAAACTTTAATTTAAATTTTATATATATGCAGAACTTTATAAAAATAAAACAAGTTGATGAAATATTTATACTCTGCCAAAACCATGTAGTTACACACTAAAACCAGGGTTTCTAGAATACAGTAGCCCGACGCTAGTCTTTTTTGCGGTCGGGCTACCAAATAATCACTTTCCACTAACCCACTAGTTATTTGATTTTCAAAAAAAGAAAGAAAATGGAAACAGAATGAAAAAACTGCAACCAAAAGCGCTTGACATACTCATTTAGATAAATAAAGGTCTGACTATTGTTAGCCTTGAACACGTCAAATAACTCACAAGTGTAATCTGTTAAAAAACATAGTCCAAGATTTCTGTTTCCGGCCAGATGTCGTAATATTCTGAAGAGAACCGAATGGCTCTTTCATTAGAGATTTGTTTTCTTCCGGTCAAATGTCGGACTTTCAAGCTGATGAAAATGATTCAAAACTCAATTTAACACATAATCATACCTGACTATGTATAAAAATAACCATATGTTTTACATCAAATAGCGGATGATTAATAAATCTGTGTGCTCTAGTGGTGTCGTTAAACAAAACAAACCAAAAAAAAAAAAAAGATGTCTATGATTATGACCACAGTTTGTTACATATAAATTGACAGCTAGTATGGACTGGAATAAAATCCAGGTCTCGTTCTGGCACAACAGTAACATTTTGCCAAATTATCTCTAAAAATGTCAAAATTTTATTATTTGGTAGCCCGACCGCAAAAACCACGGGAGTCGGGCTTCCATATTCTAGAAGCCCTGGTAACTGGTATATCAATGGGTTTTGTTTATGCTATTCTGTCTGTTGTTAAAATGCATGTAAAGTATTCCTTACTGCTATCAAAACAGAAGTAACCACATTGTCTGACAGCAACCGATTTCTTTTTTAATACTAACCCTAACTTCATCCATGGTAGGCTATTGGATATACGTGTGAGTATGAAAAAAATTACAAGCAAAACAATTAAATGAAATGCTTTTTTTTATATATTTAAGCCTCGATTTTACCCAACTGAAGACAAGCCAAGGAGGCTCAAGCCACGTAAGAAGTCATTCAGCAAACATACTCATAAAATTCGGTCATCCATCACTCCAGGAACCATTCTCATCATTGTGGCGGGCAGACACAAGGGAAAGGTATGTATACATAATTTAATAGCATATCCTTACCTTTAGGCTATACTGTTAGGAAATCAATTCTGGTAAGATACGTAAACAATTTGCAAGTTGTAGATTGTATATTCAAATTTTTTCATGTTAATTTTTTTTTAATTAGATATACAGTATATATATATAAAACCCTGTGAGTCATGATGACTCCCATTTTCCAGATGCTAGGTGGAACCCTGATTGACTACTTTGTTACCCAGGGGACAATATTTCGAAATCTGAGGTAACCAGAAGTTGGTTCACATGGTTTTTTACCTAGGTAACCCATAGTTCGGTTACATGAATTATATTTGCATAACACGTGGGTTACCTGATCGTTTACCTCAGTTACGTTGAAATTGTTTTAAATGCATAATTTTTAGCTTAAATAAAGTTAAAACAAAATACAAAAGAAAACAATTTATAAAACATTTTTTTTTAATGTTTGCTAAAGTTAGCTATGTTGGTGTTTATATATACATATACATATATATACACATATATTTTTTTTTAATGAACACTTCCAGATTTCTTTTTTCGTTTCGCTCTGTCCAAGCTACTTTATCTACAATGATGTTCCAAATGTTTGTTTTTTTAAGCTTATTCTGCGATGTAGGTATTTTTAAACTTTTGTAAGACCTGTTTACATTAAAACTGTTTTCAGCATCTTTAAAATTATAGGCAATCCAATATTATGTCAGCATAATTATACTCCTAAAAATGAAATAGCAGCAGATAATTTAGCCGTCCCCAGCGTCTGTGAACATTTCATTAAAACGTTTGGCTCGACTATACTCAGCATTTTCAATTTAGACTGGTTGCAAGTTAAAACTTTTGCAATGTAACGTCGACTGGTTCACTGTGCATCAAGTATCTAAAAATCAGTCTAAAACATGTCGGAATATTTGTACGTTTGCGTGAATAAACTTTCTGTAATTGTGGAGTTTGCAAGTTTTAATTTCTGAAGGTCTATGTCACGATGTAACCGATTTATGATTCGCATAAATTTAATTTTGCGTAACCGACACGCAAACAGAATGATGGTTCGCGTGAAATATTGTGCCCTGGTTACCCGTGAATTACATGCTTCTATCTTGAATGTAAATCCTGTTACATCAGACCCTTGTACTTCATCGTCGTAAGTAGTTTATCCATGACGGATAGACATTTCTGGCCAGGGATCAAGACAAATATACTTAAAACTGATTTGGATATGAAGTGTTATGTATTCTTTATAAACTTTTTATTGTCAGGTCCTTTAGATCATCCGTTAAACAGTTTTAAATGTCTCTCATTTTTTAAGTCTGTCACTAAAGACACCATAAATGACAATTTTTATTGTGAAAGAGTGGTTGTGTGGCATCATTGTGTCTGTTCTCATGTTGCAGACATGTTTATCCAATAACTGGTGATTAAAGAAGATGCTCAAGTTCCATTGAATATTTGTTTCCAAAGACGTATATCCAAAACCTGAATACTGTTAATATTAGGAAACAATTTTTTTGAATTAACGTTCATTATTGCAGGACCCTTCCATTTGAATGGCTGCCCTCTGCGAAGGATAAACCAGAGGTACGTGATTGCAACTCGAACTCAATTGGACATTAAAGGAATCAATCTGGCTGAACGACTGAATGACGACTATTTCCGCAGGAAGAATTTGCGTAGACCAAAACACACTGAAGGCGAGATCTTTGATACCAAGAAAGAGGTGATTTTTCTTTAACAGAATTATTTCATAATTTTATCTCCCTATCTGTATTACGAGGAGCCTTTTTCTTTTCTTCTCCACCACCCCCTCCCCCATCTGAGAGATAATAGGAAATCTACCCGTATATAATTGTTAAATATATTTTTTTAGATTGCTCAACATCTGTTTGATTTTTGATTTGCCATTATTTGAGATTGTTTGTGCTTAAAGAATTTTATGTTAAATGCCAATATGTGGCAGTACATGAAAAAACCCAGCCTAAGTCGCTGTGGCTTATTTTGAGCTACACTGCTTTGACTGGATTTTCGACAAACTTGTCTTATTTTTATATTTGACCAATTTTGCATTGTTCACTTTAATTTATATCCCCAGAAAACATCAGACATGAATATATTCCAAAAAGTATACTATTTTGCAATTTTCGATTGTGTGTGCATCAATTTGACTCTAAAATGGCACCCCAAACTGTCAAAAATAATGGCCCTCTTTGACCATCCTCGCTTTGTTCCTACACAGATGTCCACTCACACAGGTGAATTCCATATGTGAACTGTCAATTGCTTAGAGTATAATAGCTGAATTTGTGAAATTGGTCTCTTAGGGTTTTCTCATGCACTCATATATATGATTATGGTGAATAAAACCGAATTTTTCACTATCCTTCTTCGAACTTTGTGACTAGTTTTTATTACCTCCCCCACCCCCCATTTTGTTTGTTCAGTACCAACAACTTAACAAAAGTTGTTCACCTAATGAAGTTGGTGAAAAAGAAAAATATTGATTAATTTTACCTATTTTTATAAATAAAAAATTGGCATCTCTACATTGTTCTATTTCAGGTGTATGCTGTATCAGAAGAAAGGAAAGAAGATCAAATGAAGGTTGATCAACAAATCTTAGATGTCATTCGTAAACATCCAGAGAAAAAATTGATTTTTGGATACCTTGGAGCAATGTTCTCGCTGAAAAACCGAGAATACCCTCACAGAATGATCTTCTAAACTGAACGGGACTTTACAGATAAAAAAAATAACAAACATGCTTTTATGTGTTTTAATTTTTATCAAAATTTGTTTTCTTAGGTATTTAATACAAAAAATCTTCATGTATTTTATATATGCGTATCTATTATGCAGTTGAGTTACAAATTTGAATACCAAAAATTTTTTAAATCTGATATAGCAACCCTCCGATTCATGTCCACCAAAATAGTCATTGTTCCTGAAAATATTTTACTAGTTCCGTTTGGTTATTTATAGGGTTTGTACAAGTCATAATGAAAAGCACTTAAATTTGTAAAATAAAAAGTTTCAAAAATGCTTTAAGTAAATCTTGAAAGTTATTAAAACTGGCATGGTAGTTTTTCTCATTTGTTGGCAACTCATGCCTTACCATGAATGTCCCAAACATGTTCAATAGTACTGAAATTGGTGCTTCATTCCATGATAGTGTGGCAACATTGATCAGTTATCATTCACATTTTTATCATTATGGGATGCTCATTAATTAAATATTCTTTTGGGGGTGGGGAGGAAGACTGTCAAAACCTGAACTTACATGGTCTCATGGCTGGTAGCTACTGGAATCAAATCGGTAACAGTATGAGATTTTTAAGATTGCCATTTGCTCCAACCCAGCATGAACATGCTGCAAGGCTAAGTGGGTGGGTGTATGCCACTTACACTGACCAGTGGTTCTCAAATGATTTATTAAACGCCATAGTATGTGCTCTCCACCAAGTATGTCTGTCAACAACCAATCCTTTTCTTGTTGCTAATATTGGGATTATCCACTACAATAGGGTGACCACATATTCTGGATTCAGAGATTCTCCCGTTTTCCAGGTGAAAAATGCAAATTTCCTAATTTTAATTTAAGCAAAAACTGCATTCTCTCTGGAACGTCATACATTAAATGATATGGCAACCAAATGTCTAGCACTTTTTCCTCCGATTTTTATCTTCTCGGAAATTCACCAATTTCTGTTTGCTGTTGTAAGTGTAATGTCCGTATCTCCTGCCCGACTTTTGTCACCAGCAAAACAAAATATAACAACAAAAAACATGATTAACTTTTTATTATTTAACTAATTATATTCTTTTCACATTAAATATATTGTATTTTGATGACAGAATTACCATTACTTTACATAGGACTCTAGACAAAAGATGAAAACTGCATATCTCAATATAACCCTGCCTCCCGATGTAAACCCATTAAACCAGGCATGATTTCATTAACATGATCAAATAACAATATTTCACAAATATTTAAGAGAAAATAAAATTGTTATTTATTTTAAACCATGCATCGATATCTAGACGGAAGCAGTTTTATCCAGACACCAGCCTAAAATCCAAATGGCCAAGTAAATTTGCAGTCTTTTTCATACTAATAACATAAATATGGTCAATACAAAATTATTTAAAGGCATCATCTTCACAGACAGAAACTTCAAAAAAATAAATGGAATATTCATTTTGAGATATTAATCTTTTAAAGGCAGTCTACGTTTTGCTGTTTTGACTGATAACGACTCCATATTAAATTTGTATGAAAAACTACTGAAAAACTGCAAAAATGCAATCAGAGGCATGTTCAGGATAATGAGTGGTTACTTCCTAGACTCGTTTTTTTAATGCCAGACATTAGATAACTAACATGATAGAAAACCACACTAACCAGTCGAGCTATTCATAAACACCACCCTTCTAAACATGGCACAGACTCCAAAACTTAAACTGGAAAAACCAAACATTTACGCACATGTATTGTCAACATTTAACACATTTGTTTTGTTTATGGTAGTGGAACTATTTACAGAAGCTACTGAATACTGCAGATGACATAATCCAAATTTTTAACTTTATAATTTCCAATTTAAATGCATTTTTCCAAACATTAAAGAAACAGACGAGAACTGTTACTGCAGAAACACAATGTGTTCGTTCACACTGAATTACAAATATTGAGAATTTAGTGATGAGCTGTATTCCACAAAGAGGGTCTGTACAAAATGTCATCATATTCTTGAGATTAATATCTCTGCTGTCGGTTGTCCCTGTTTCCTCGTCGACCTAAAAAGAAAATCAAATTACAAATACAAGGTAAATAATAATTGTTCAGTCATAACTTATAACACATAGCAGTCTAAACAACATGATTCAAATGGACTACTATTTTTGTCTAGAAAAACAAATCTGACACTGTGTAAACCAATGTGTTTTACTAGGGACAGTTTCTAGGAAATAAAATCTATTCTTTATTAGCTTCTCTGAGTCAAGTTTATTTAATTATTATTATTTTTTGTTTAACACCACTAGAGCACATTGATTTATTAATCATTGGCTATTGGATGTCAAATATTTGGTTATTTTGACCCATAATTAAGTGTGAGCCAGCCTCCAACGGGTTTTGAACCAGTCCTGCTTGAGTGTCCGATGTTCTATCGCTAGACCAGACATTTTTTTAAAATTATTATTTAAAAAAACCACCATTAGAGCATATATAGATTTAGTAATCACTGCCTATTGGATGTCAAACATTTGTTTACTTTGACAGTCAACAGAGGAAACCTGTCAAATTTTTCTATCAGCAAGGGATCTTTTATATGCACATTCCCACAGACTGGACAACACATACCATGAATATTGATATACCAGTCTTGTTGCACTGATTGGGAGGGAGAAAAACAATCTGAGAATGAGTCCAGCAAGTGATTCCAATATTATGACCAAAGCAGCTCAGGCAAACATTGTAGATAATAATAATCTGTTAACAACAGGTAACCTCAGTTGAAATGAATATTTCCAAACTACATAACTATTATTAACTTGATGAAGTACGTACCCCATCCTTGATTCTGTTGCCATCTGTCTTGATCTCGATCTCGATCTAAAACCACAAAGTTTTAAAATATAAAAAATTATAATAAGTACTCAAAATAATCTCCTTTTTTTTCAAGAAAAGAAAAGAATAATTAACAACTACAACACAAAATTCACAGAACTGTGAGACCATGAAATAATGAACACTGTATCAACGAAGTGCACTTCTTCATAAAATACAAACTGTTTGTAAGGGAACTATTGGCAGTAACAAAGAAACAATAATTTGTGGCACTCTTGATAAGTAACTAAAAACTTAACAATTACAATTATACAAAGTTTACAAAAAGGTGTGTTGTGATGTTTTAAATTCATTTTCAAAATGTGGTTGATCTCGCTGGATTAGTGATAAGCTCACTACAAACTGAACCAGGCAGCCTATGTGGCTAATAATTATTCCCCAAAAAACTGACTACTTGCATATATTTGATTCTTGTCACCCTGTCTCATGTTCTAAAAATTGGCATTTTTTGAGAATTGCCAATCATGCATGCCATAATAAGAGAATTTTCCAAATACTTACTCCATCCACCCTGTCTGCCTTGGTCTCCGCGATCTGTGAAAAGAAAGAGTTTGAAATCAGTACATGAATCAATGTAGTAAATACATGAATAATCACTTTTTTAAACTGACAGTAATACTTACTCCATCCTCCTTGTCTCCCTTGATCACCTCGATCTGTACAAAGAAAGGTTTTAAAATATTATATAAACATATTTATAAATGTGTTTAAACATCTTTTAAATTAACAATCATAACCACATACAGCATTATTACCTCTGTTATAGCCAAGAACAAAACATGAAGAACTAAGACAGCAAGATGGTTAATTTTAAGTGAATTGTTAAAGACAAAAATACTTTCTTTTTATGTTATAATCTGAATAGGACAAGAACAAACAATTACAATATAGCACAAAATAAGCAGTGATCAGACATCTACAATTTGTGTTGCAAACATCTGCCATACAATTTTAAAGTTATTTTGTGCCTTGTTAGAAATGCAAAGAAAGTCATTGTTTAGTAGTTCTATACTCAACTAAAACAGAAAGAATGCATGTAATCAATAGTCATTTCATAAACCTGACAACATTCATGGCAAACATTCTGGAATTAGATAACCACACCATTTAGGAGGTGTGTGTCTGCAGTAATATTGTAAGTTGCAAATGCACGGTGGTTTTCGATTATGGTGAAATGGCACATTAAAAACAATAGTCAATATTTCAACATGCATACTTTCTTTTTCGATTACTCTGATATATATATATATATATATATACATACACATATATACACATAATTTTAAACAAGAATACATTATCCAGAACAATTTTTGTATATTCTATGCACATAGAAGTGTAATATATTCCCTTTAATAAATAAACTTGCAGGCTAATGAACACAAGGAAGTAACATCCTTCAGTCTTTTCAATTTAAAATAAAAGACCAAGAAATGAAAGAAGACTAGTTGTTTTCACACCCAGAAAGGTGTGGTTCTGAAGCCTTTGCTAAAATTGGAAAGTAGAGTAGAGAAATCAATCTGAATATAATTTTCAAATAAATTTAGAAATTGATGGCTGATACGACAGTAGTAGACAGCAATTCAGCTGCCTTCAAACCAAAATGCTGTCATGGATTTGCAGTAGGTTTTAATGATTCACTAGACATTTTTTATCTTGATGTAATAATACTAATATACTGAATTACAAATTATACTAGAAACAAATTTAATATGGTAATTCAAATATTACAAACAACCATGAAGCATTAAATTAAGTACATGTAATTTTTAAGTAATTATTATTTTACTTAATACTATCTGATCTGGCATTTTAAGCTTACTAAAAATACCTGATTCATTAGTGTATCATTACAACCTCAATATATGTTTATGACAGTGTGAAAGAATAATTGTAAAGTTGAAACAACTTACTCCAGTTTTGTCCTTGATTTTGTTGATAGTATTGTTGTTGATCTGAAAAGAAAAACATACATGTACAATTAAACTTTAAAAAAAAAGACAATGTAACTGACTAAAGTTTAATTAATTAACATTTAGTGATTTTATACTTACATTTTTTGTAATATATATATGTATAGCTGTATTTGACCAATACTTGATTTTGTTTTTATTTTAATAAACAAGTTAATTTGTTGTATGGAAAACAAGATCGTAAATTAGTGGAAAATATTTATTTCACTTTGTCAGATAGGAATTTCCTTCAGTGAAGTCCACACCTACCAGTCTTCAATACACTGGATGTGGACCAAAGACTGGAACAGAAAACTGTCCAGTGAGTTCACTGAACAAAATAAATCCAATGACACACCATACCTTGGCTACAAGCTCTACCACTTTCATTACTTATTACTTTTTTAATTAATCTCACAATTTATTTTATTTGAGTAGTTGTGTTTGCAAGCTGTAAATTGAAAGATAAATATTTACACACTTTCCAAAACCATTACCAGTAAATTTTAAGATCCAAATACCAAAAATTTTTTAAAATAATAATAGAAAAAATTTAAAAAATAAAAGGGCAATGATTTTAAAGCAATACTCTCACCCAAGAAAAAAAAAGTTGTAGAAGAAACATTAGCCATTTTAGAACTTACAATTAGGGATTTTAATATCAATTACTCTACACAATCCAACACAATGTTAAACTTTCTTAAGATAAAATTACATTTGTATCAAAGCTAATAATTGAAACTATATTTAATTAATAATATACAGAAACTTGACTGGAAATGTACATCGCATTCACTGAACTTCAAATGATATTTGTTTCATACGACAGAAATTTAAATAATCTGTATTATAAAATTATTCCAACATAAATGAAAACAAAGTAACAACAAGAGACCATCTGATGTACAACCACCTCCCGAATGAGTCTGACATTTTAATTTTCAATAAATACCACTGGGTTTTGTAAAATACTAGCAGACAAAATCAGAACACAGAACATAGAATATCGCTAAATCATAATTTAGAAGCAGTTACTTTCGTAATTTCATCTAACAGCTGTTCAATGCTTTCACATTGATATGGAAGTCCCTAGATGAGAAAACTGTGCATATAGCAGCATTCCATTTATCCAAATTGTGAACTTAGTATAATGAAAACACTTCAATTACACCCATCTTAAAATTAATGACACATTTTATCAAATTCAGGTTGTATAATTCAGTAATTATTTCTAGAATAAACATGTTTAGTAGAATATGGATTGTGTATTGGGAAAACAAATTTATTTCAAGGTATATATTTTGTCAATAAAGAAGGTGCCACCACCATTCCAGACACCAACACATACTCCTGCGTTAGCCATAGGCCCACTTTCCATATATCTGTAAACTCATGTGATTCCTCAAATGTCATTCTTAGTGAGGAAACATACATTTCCATGTAACCAGATCCCTATTACAAAATAGTTTCTAATAATAAACAAATTCAATAAAAAAAAAAAAAATTAAATCACCAAAAATATTGCTTCACAACTGACATTTTTTCTGAGTGCAAGATGTCAGCATATGGAAATGCATGTATGGAAGAGGAACTAGTACTGATACTCTTAATAGTCTTATATGAAATCACATGTGTTTTCACACAGACGGAAAGTGGGACTTACCAGTCACATTACAGCCTCTGTGAAAAGATTGGTCATCATGCAATTAGTGAAGAAAAACAACTAAACTATAAATCTACAGAAGCAGGTCCAACTTGTATAGCCACTAACTTAGAAATTTGATGACAACTTTTTCTATTAAAATACAAAATAATACAGACGAATCTACTCACAGGAAAATATTTAAATACATTTAAAGCCTTCATATTTATAAATATTCTGTCTTCAAAATTATACAGCAGCAATGCCGTAAAAACAGCTGTATAATTAGAATGAGAAAGTATTTTACTGCCATTGCAAAAAATATAAATATATTATACAGTATGCTTATTTTATTGAAATTACTGTTAGTTTCACAGCAAAAACAATTTAGTGGTGACAATTAAGAGTTGTTGCAAATCTATCTCAATTTCAAGGTAAACTTTCTGGCTTCTTCAAATAATATTTTTAAAAATCCCACTTACAATGTATGTGTTGTGTGTATGGGTCTACCTATGGAGGTAATGTCAATTCTGAGCATGACAAACTATGATATGAAATAAATGGAATCGCGTCAAAGTTTTCTATTAAAAAAAATAGTTGTTTTGCTAATCATATTTATGCAAGTTTGTTATTGTTTTGTTTAGCAAATATTTTCAAAGCAAATTTTCAATCTTATTTCATACTTTTCAAATATCAAGACAAAGGTGTTCAAACAATATTTTGTTTAACCAAATTTTTAGAGAACACTTCAAAACCAAATTTTGAATCGGTGCAAACAGTAAACTGAAGGGATGTGTGGAGTGTAATTTCCAACAGTATAAAGTAAAGTAACGTTTGTTTAATTTAATGATGTCTCTAGAGCACATTGTTTTTTATTGTATCATCAGCTATTGGACGTCAAAGCAGTCTAACGTATTTCATAAAGTATTCATAAATAATCAAATTTAAACTATTTCTTGATTTTCTTAAAAAATATTTCATTAATACATTGTTAGTGAAGCCACGATTTGAACAACTTAGCCCAGGATGATTAGAAACACACTCAACTAGCATTTACGTTCTATTATAAACATGTTATTATACATATTATACATGTGTAATTTAAACTATCACCGACCCCAAAAACAACAAAAAAAAATAATAATATTTCTATTAGTATAGATGTTATTGTTAGAGTGGCTACAAGTCAGATCAGGGAGCAAAACACAAAAGGTTAACTACTATTTCAAGTCTATCAAACTAAAAATGTTGATACATAGTTAAATATCAGACAGCTTCCAATGTGTTTTGAAGCACTGTCTTCAGCTTGCGACTGGTGGCCTACCACTGGACTACTGAAGCTTAACCCTATATATCTATATGTCTTTTGTATGATAGAGCAGAACACATAACAAACCACTAGTGACTAAACTGAATACACATTAGGTTCAAATGTAAAGTTTGTTTTATTTAACAGTGCCTTTAGAGCAAATTGATTTTTATCTATCATCGGATATTGGACGTCATATATATGGTCATTCTGACATATGTGTTTTAGAGGAAACCCGCTGCTGCCACATAGGCTACTCCTTCCGATAAGCAGCAAGGGATCTTTTATATGCACTGTCCCACAGAAAGGACAGCGCACACCACGGCCTTTGATAAACCAGTTGTGGACCATTGACTGGAATGGAAAATAGCCCAAACAGCAATTGGGTCCACTGAGAAGGATCGATCCGACGACTGGCTAGTTCACAGGCAGACACTCTAATCAAACAATCATTTCCTCCTTTCCTATATACATATTTTGAGTAAATACAGACTGTCTGCCCACAGTCTCTATAGAAACGGGCAGATACCTCAATATTGACAGGGATAATAGAATTTGTAGTCTCTGTGATATGAATGTAGTAGAAGACTAATCACTTTGTTTTAGTATGTCCTTTCTACAGTACCATAAGAGATACGTATATTAAAGCTAACTATTACAATAAACCATCAGCATTTAAATTGACGCAATTACTGTCCAGCGATAACGTAAAACAGCTAATTTAACTGAGTAAATATTTATCCACTGATTACAACCCACAAAGCATACAATATTGGTTTAATTATGAAGTATTCTCTATTGTATTGTATATTGATATTATGCATGTATTAACATATTACTATTCATTCTGCTCTCTATTCCCCACAATGCGCAAGTTATATTATATTAATTATAAATATATATGTATGCCTATAAAATGTATATTTTTGGAGAATAAATAACCTTTGTATTGTTATAATTCATTAGTACTACTAGAAATAAATGGCCGATATATATTAATAAATTTTAAAACATTTTAAATAGATATTAATAAATTTTGAAATATTTTAAATAGATATTAATAAATTTTGAAATATTTTAAATAGATATTAATAAGTTTTGAAATATTTTAAATAAATATTAATAAATTTTGAAACATTTTAAATAGATATTAATAAATTTTGAATGTAATTTTTAGATACAAATGTGTGCGTATAAACACAGAAACATGGATGCACGAACGCACGCACGCACGTGCCCACGCATGCTCAGACAACTGGTCTTTCCTTGCTGCAAATACAAAGTACAGTATACAGTTGTCAAGTTTGTTTGGCGTTGTTTATGTAACCAAATATATGGATCTGCAAGCACGCATAGATGACAATCCAGGCCCATAGGAACCATCCCCCAGCCCCCCCAACCCCCCCACCCCTGTCTAAATCAACCTGTGAACATGTTTTTTACATATTAATGTTTGCAATTGTAACCAAAATCTGATATAGAGTCTGTATCCAATCCATCAGTGCAATCTCCCACCCCCACTCCTTCCCCAAAGCCAAAGTAGTTCTTACGGGTCTGCAATCCCCTTCTCTAAATCCAAGATCCGGCCCTTAACTAGAGTTCCCGACTTACTTATGTTCATACACATCGGCTCCCATTACGGATGCTCCTTCTACGTGGATGACACCTTTAGTGACGTTCACGTCGAGTGGATTCTTGAAAACCACTTTGGCTTCATTCTCCTCCTTCACAAGCACCTTCTCCGGCATCTGAAACATCCAATTAGTATGTTAATACAATCGAAGCTGTCTAAAAGAACTTTCCATAGATATATATGGAAGTTTGAGGATAATCGATGCGCAGTTATAGAACCGCGTTTTTTTTAACGATTGTTAATGAATGTATTCATTAAAAACGTGAATTTCACATTCTCTACCCAAGCTGTCATCTTGGTCTGGTTCAGCCATTTCTTCATATCCTGGCACAAAGGCGAAAATCGCTTCATGGAAATGGAGGGACGGAGCATCCTCCCTGTCCAAAAGGTGGGAGGATGTGTCCCCCAGTTCCTCACCCCCAGGATTGACGCCATTATAAACTCCCTATGTACTTCGGTATATTTGCGCTAAGACCACATGGTTAAGTGTTACGTCAATAAAGAGAAATACTGGTAAAGATTATTATTTAAGCATTTTAATTTCAATTTTTCGAAGCAAAAAGATAATTATATAGGTACTACCTCCTCCACCACACTACGTCCAAAATGTCGATGGATGTGTCTCCTGCCCCCTCCCTACCTCCCACCCACCCCCATCCAGCGGTAACGCCCCTGTCCTGACATAAACGTTTCATAGCAGTCTCGTGGCACATCACTCCTAATGCTATTATAAATATTACATTATTCCTGTTATTTGGTGCTACGCTTGAATATCCCAATCTTTTTTTAAACAGTATATATTTAGTTAGTATATTATTTAAAAAGTAAAGTTTGTTTTATTTAACGACGCCTCTAGGGCACATTGATTGTTATCTATCATCAGCTATTGGACGTCAATCATATGGTCATTCTGATATAGTTTTAGAGGAATCCTGCTTTCGCCACATAGGCTCCTCTTTCCGATAAGCAGCATGGGGTCTTTTATATGCACTGTACTACAGACAGGACAGCACATACCACGGTCTTTGATGAACCAGTTGTGGACCACTGGTAGGAACGGAAAACAGCTTATATTATTTAAAGTAAAGTTTGTTTTATTTAACGACGCCTCTGGAGCACATTGGTTTTTATCTTATCATCGGCTATTGTATGTCAATCATATGGTCATTCTGACATGTATTTAAAGGAAACCCACTACCGCCATATAGGCTACTCTTTTTGATAAGCAGCGAGGGGTATTTTATACGCGTCGTTCCATAGAAAGGACAGCACATACCACGGCCTTTGATGAAGCGGTTGTGGACCATTGGTTGGAACGGTATAGTGTATTATTTTAAATACAGATGCTATAGTCAGTGATGCTATTTTAACAGAATATAAATAACAAGTATTATGATCTCATCCCAGGTTAGAATCCTTAGATTCAACCTCAGGGCCAACAAGACGCTACGAAGACACCGCCAACTATCAGGAATACTTAATTATTAACAGTCTGTAAGAATCATGCTGTTATCTTCAATGAAATATTCCTCTAAAGGTCTATTCCTCCGCGATATTTATAATTTGATGCCAAAGGCGTTATTGTTCCGGTCGTTCAATTGTGAACTTACAAGTCACGGGCAGAATATTGCTCGTTAGCTCATTGCATGTTAATGATTGATTACGTTCATCTCTTATCTTAATCCAAACACAGTAATATCAGGGACGGATCCAGTTTTTAAAAAGAAGGGTTGAATAATTGTTAGGTGAACCCAATTACTGTTTGGGCTATTTTCCGTTCCAGCCAGTGGTCCACAATTGGTTCATCAAAGGCCGTGGTATGTGCTTTTCTTTGGGATGGTGCATATAAAAGAACCCCTTGCTGCTTATCGCAAAGAGTAGCCTATGTGGCGGCAGTGGATTTCCTCTGTAGAAATATGTCAGAATAACCATATGATTGACGTCCAATAGCCGATAATACGATTAAAATCAATGTGCTCTAGAGGCGTCGTTAAATAAAACAAACTTTACTTTTTTACTAATAATATGAAAACGTAACTGGTAAGCAATGATGGATTCCGGTTCCCTATAAACCTTACAGTGGATCTGCCTATCAGCGTTATATCTGGGGCGGATCCAGGAATTTTGAAAGAGGGGATGGGAAAATAGAGTTCAGTAATTTTTCCACTTATATTGGTTATAGTTAACCCTGGGTTGCCGAGCCCTATAACTCTACAATGTATGTGCCTCTGAAGGATCGAATCCTCGTGATTGGATGTCACATTTGCAGGGCTCTCGCTACATGTTATAAGCGATGGCGTGCCCATCCTCTCTTAAGTCTTAGTTGGAATACACCCTTAATCCATTGACAGTGATTGTAATATCTGCCATCCGTTTATTTAGTCCGCTTTCCAAAATCACAAGTATTGCCATCGTCTTGAATAAATATACACAGACATTTTTGAAGTGCATGTACTCTGCAAATAATATATACTATCCCTTCCTATAAGTGGAACCAGCTCTACCGATTTCCTTCATCCATTTCCTAAATACTTGAGAGAGCACTGATTTGGTCAGCTCGCTACATTTGTTTTCCATTTCAGCAAACAGTTTTCTATATCCGTCTTCGGACAGACATTACACATAGCACACACTTTACACATAGTACAGACTCTATACATATCACAGACTTTACACATAGTACAGACTCTATACATATCACAGACTTTACACGTAGTACAGACTCTATACATATCACAGATTTTACACGTAGTACAGACTCTATACATATCACAGACTTTACACGTAGTACAGACTCTATACATATCACAGACTTTACACGTAGTACAGACTCTATACATATCACACACTTTACACGTAGTACAGACTCTATACATATCACACACTTTACACGTAGTACAGACTCTATACATATCACATACTTTACACGTAGTACAGACTCTATACATATCACAGACTTTACACATAGTACAGACTCTATACATAGCAAATACTAAGAACTGATTGGGAAAAATAATCACAGAATGTGTCAACCAACGACCAAATCACCTCAGGTGAATTTTGACGCTCATTGTCTGAGCTAGTCTCCGTTGGGTTTTGAACCACTGTCTTCAACTTGAGAGTTCAGTGTCCTACCACAGGACCAATGACGCTAGTCTCTGATGGGTTTTAAAGCACGGCCTAAACTTGAGAGTTCAGCGTCCTACCACTGGATCACTGAGGCTCAGGTATGCATTAATTATAAACTTCAATTTTACGACCTTAACCTTTGCTGTCTGGTTCGGCCATCCCTCTATATAATATTATAATGACAATCTTATACCACACCAGTGCGTCTGTTCTGCTACCATAAATTTTACTCTGATCCTTTTGGTTTTTAGTTTTAATTTTTCAAACATATGACCCTCAAAAATAGGGTAGGAGGGGTGAAAAAAGTTATAAAATGTTTTGGAAGAGGAAAATAAAATTTGGTATAAAATTATTTTTACTTCTTTTACTCATTTAGCTGGTCATATGCCTTCATACTTCTATATGCAGCCCTTACGAAAAGAAATTATTCAACTTTAAATTATAAATTTAATTTGTTTGCTATTGAGGGGATCCACCAATTGTGCATTTTTTTTTTTTTTTTTTTTCTTCTTTTCTATCCTTCAGGAGAGTCGGCGGAAACAAAATAACTGTGAATCAAAAATCTTATGCCTCGATTGAGATTTCGTCCACTAGTACTAACAAGCAGAGTTCGATATCGTAGCAAACATCATCACCAGTAATTTCATGCAGAAACACTAACATAGATTTAATGTGATTGGAATTAAATTATAAAACCAGTCTAGTGTATTTCTGACCTGTCATTCCCATACGCCCACTACCAGTCAATCATGCAAATTTAATTTAGCGTGGAAAACGCCCCCGCTTGTGAATTTCAACAGTTACTAATTGTGACACCGTTGTCATGGGAATAACTAATATGCGATATTAAAATTACACACGTTCCTAATTGGAAGGAACTGTCTTCAATTTATCTGATAAGTTTGTGATATTTATTATATTCGACTGAATGACACTGTCCGCCTGTGAAGCTGTCGGTCATCGGTTCGATACTTCTCAGTGGACCCATTTGTAGTTTGGGCTATTTCCCGTTCCAACCAGTGTTCCACGACTGGTTCATCAAAGACCGTGGCATGTGCTGTCCTGTCTGTGGGAAGGTGCATATAAAAGACTTCTTGCTGCTTATCAGTAAAGAAAAGTTTGTTTTATTTAACGACGCCTCCAGAACACATTGATTTATATTTTATCATCGGCTATTGGACGTTAATCATATGGTCATTCTGACATATGTATTTAGAGGAAACCCGCTGCCGCCACATAGGCTACTCTATCCGACAAGCAGCAAGGGGTATTTTATATGCACCGTCACACAGACAGGACAGAACATACCACGGCCTTTGATGAACCAGTTGTGGACCACTGGTAGGGACGGAAAATAGTGCTTATCAGAAACAGTAGCCTATGTGGCCGCAGCAGGTTTCCTCTAAATAAATATGTTAGAATGACCATATGATTGACGTCCAATAACCGATGATAAGATAAAAATCAATGTTCTCTAGAGGCGTCGTTAAATAAAACAAGCTTTACGTTTCTGAATGAATCTCAATAGGTTATTTTTATTTTATGCTGGAGTATTGTTAAAAAAAGATTTTTCACTATTATTATTCACTAAATTAATTTGAACGGGAAATTTCCTCAAATATTTGTTTAGCTTAAGGCTAATAAAAAATGTAATTTATTTCTGGTCTAAGGACATCTTAGGATTGACACATTTGTGTGTGGTTTTTTTTTTTCCTTTTATAAGCCAGAAGGAAAACGAAAAAAAAACGGAGCAAATAAAAACAAAATTAATTACTGCTATAATACGGAAAAAAAATCAATTAAAGGTTACTACCAAACACAATTCTAAAATTAATATTATATATTAATCTATTGTTCAAATAATAAAAACTGTTTTAAAATAATTAATTTAATTAAATAATTAATTAAATAAATAAATAAATAAATATAAAAAGCGTACAAGAAAGAAAAAAAAAGTTTATTTATTACTTTGTTGGTTTATATTATTTGTTGATCTGATAATTTATTTATTTACATATATTAAATTTTATGTTTACTTATTTATTTATTTATTTTATTTTTTTATTTTTTGGTGGGGGGGTGAGTGTAGATTTTTTTAGGGGGGGCGGGGGATTTGTCTTTCGTTTACCAGACTATCTTAAGAAGAAATTTTGTTACTCACTATAATTAAGAGAGGTGGTTTTACGAGGGAGAACGCTTCTTGTTTGGCGAAATGCTGCCCTGTCTCCTTAACCCTGTAACTGGCGTACGTCTGGAAAGCCGCCTCTGGGTTGAGTTTACTCTGATATTCCTGTGTTGTGACTGTTAACATAACCTTCTCCTCTATAAAACAAAAACACAAACAACCAAAATTTATCAGTGGCGGATATAGGCGGGGCACCCAGGAACCCGAGCCAACACCCTAAATTTTGCGATTGCGCGTCATCAAGTCGTGCATGAGTTTGTTGTTTTTCGTTTTTTTTTAATTACTTCACTAGAGCAGGCACATACGCGGGGGAGGGGGGTGCGATGGGCGCGCACGCACCTCCATAAATCTGTCGAGGTCCGTAAATGCAAATTTGGATTGACGCTAATTTACTTGAATAACGTTAAAAACGAAAATAAAA